>LTAE01000634.1:0-22069 GCA_001647135.1 Pontederia paniculata
TTATTATGTATAATTTACCTTATAATGTTACTTTATGAATATTTGATGTACAATGACAAATAACTATATTTCAAGTTGATATAATAAATTTTTTTGTTACTTCAATTGACATTTTTTTTAATTTGAAAAACTTTTATTTAAATTTGTTAAATGTATGTGATCATAAAACTTGTATAGCATGTAATTTGGGATATATTAACAAAGTGTTCTTACATTTGCAATTATTTATGTTTATATAATAGTAGCGTCTTTTCTAGTGACACATTAAATAATATTCTTAAGAATGCTTGATAGTGATATATTTAATAGCATTTTTATACTTGAGTCGCTTGAATGTAATATTTAATGACATCTTTAGATTATCGACACTTGATGCTGACGCAATTTAGTGTCCTCATAATGACAATAATTGTTGATGGCGCATTGAATTTCTTCCTTATGATAGCAACGCTTGCCAAGAACGCAATGTAAACTTGTGTTGTAGTATTAACGATAATTATTAGGGACACATTTAGAGGTGTCCTTATATTAGTGACACTTATTTATAACATAGTTAAAGGCGTCCTATGGACACTTACTAACGACGCATATAAATGTGTCTTAATATTAACAATGACGCATATAATTATATCCTTAAGGTATCAACGCTTAATAAAGATGCAATTTATAGTGTTAGCTCAATGTTAGCGACACCAGATAAAGACACATTTATTTGCGTCCTTAATATTTTTGGGACACCAAGTACTGGGATGCTTTTTCTAGCGTCGTGAATGTGTTAAGGACGCAATATATGTGTCTCTAATGAAGCAAATATGTGTCATTTTTGTTGTAGTTTGTATATCGATGATATTTTGCTCATCAGAAATGATGTCACAGTACTCAATGAGATAAAAGAAAAAATGAGCAAAGGATTTAAAATTAAAGACATGGGAGAAACATTCTATGTTCTTGGAATTCAAATAACTCGAGATAGAAACTCAAGAACATTGAGTTTGAGTCAAGAACAATATGTCAATAAGATACTAAAATAATTTGATATATATATAATAGCACCCCAACACCGCTACCAATTGTGATAGGGAAACAACTCAGTAAGAGTGAGTGTCCTAATGTAGGACGAAAATCTTTAGATGTTTCATATGCACAAGCGGTGGATAGCTTGATGTGTGCAATATTGTGTACAATGTCATATTTGACTTACACTATAAGTCTTGTTAGTAGATATCAAAGTAATCTCGAAAAGACAGATTGGAAAGCTATTAACAGGATACTTAAATTTATTAAAAGCACCGTACAACAAAAATTGACATACCAAATTGATTCATTCGAGAATATTGATTATTTAGATGCAAATTTTGATAGAGATATTGACTATAAAAAATATATATCATTCACTTGTTCTTATTGGGTGGTACAATTGTTTATTAAGATAGTAAAAAATAAGGATGTATGACTAGACACACACAATAAGTTGAATACATTGTCTGTCGTATGATAATCACTCATGCAGTATGGATCAGACATTTTCTTTTAGAACTTGGGCTCAACTTGGTCGATGGACCATTACAGATGTATTATGATAATCAAGCGACAATTATCTTGATAGAAAATTGAGCAAATAGTTCTAAAGGAAAATATATAAAGATCGAGTATCACTATATACATATGTTATAGTGAAATAAAAAAATTAACAGTGACCTACATACCTATAAATGACATGTTAGTTGATTCCTTAACAAAGAGAATTCCAGCTGAAATATTTATTAAATATAATGTAAAAAACTTAGAAATATTTGAGTGAACGTGAATTTTTATGAATAATAAACTTCATGATTATATCTTTTTCTTTTTTGCACTACACGTATAGTGAAAGTGTTGAAGTTGCATGATCAAGTTTGCCAAGTGGGAGATATTACAGATGACCTCATGGCCATCTAAAGTGGAACGGATAAATGCGCTAACACGTCAGATTGGAACCTCCGCAATAGACGTGGAGGCATTGCGAACAAACGCAACAAAAACGAAACGACGCGGACAAGGTGAACTAGGTGGAGAAGAGGTGCTATATATGGCTCATTCTCAGCGGAAGACACCACTTGTTGGAAGCTCCAAAACATGGCAGATGTTAGAGAATAGAGATAATTGTATGACATTATAATTAATAGGAGAGAGAAAATTATGAGATTAAATTATAAAAAAGAAAAAAGTGAGATATTATAGGAGAGAGAAAGTAGGACATCAGATAAGAATGAACGAAAACAAAAATGGAGGAGAGAAAAACTTATTAGATTAGATTATAAAAGAAAGAAAAATAAGATATCATAGGATATAGAAAATGATAAAATTAAGGATTATTTCCATTTTCCTCCTCTAAACTATCGCAAAATTTTATATCTACCCCTAAATTATAAAATCAGACAGAAATATGTTTAAATTTTTTACGATTGGCCAATTGTATCCAATCATCTAATTTTAAATTCACTCAATTTTTTATTTTATTAAATTACGAATTTACCCTCCACTCCACCCTCTCTCCTCTCTCTCTCTTCTCCATGAGCATTGTGCGAGCTCGCATCAATGAGCTACTCCCTACATGAGCTCACGCAAGCAATGTCACGCATCACGCCTGCATTAGCTCGTGCAAGCGATGAGCATGCCTGCACGAGCTCGAGCAGGCGAGACTAGAATCGCGTCGTCTGCGTGCATTCGCGCAGGCAAGCTCATCGCCTGGGTGCTTGCACGAGCGAGCAGCACGCCGACGCTAGTAGAGAGGAGAGAGGAAAGATAGAGGATAGAGGAGAGAGGAAAAGAGAGAGTGGAGAGAGAAAAAAGAGAAGAGAGAAGAAGCTGGTAAATTGATAATTTAATAAATTAAAATAATTTTAGTAAATTTGAAATCAGACGATTGGATAAAAGTGGTCAATTAAAAAAAGTTTAAAATTACTTCTATCTGATTTTATAATTTAGAATATATATAAAATTTCTCGATTTTTTTGAAAAGAAAAATAGAAATAACTCTAAAATTAAATGAAAAAGTTACAAAGAGAAAATTATAATATTAGAGTAAAATAAGAGAAGATTATAGTGAGGAAAGTTATAAGAGTCCGGAGGGGCGAATCATGTCTCTTTCTTTTTATGAGAGAAAAATGATCTTTTATAGAAAAAAAAAGCTTGAGTTTGTGGTATTTATGTTAATTTAAAATATTACTATTTAATAGCAATAATTTTTTTGGGGGGAATACATAATTTTTAATAGATTATTAAATTAATTAAACAAAATTATAGTAATATAACATTTTAATATCTATTTTAAGGAAACGCACCCTCGTATCACGTGGGATCCTTGGAATTTTTTTTACATCCTCATCCCATGTGCCACGGTTATGAATGTGAATTCCACGGCGCCTGATATTTTTCTTTTTTCTTTTAGCCTGATGCTTAATTGTTACGGGCGTATGTTTGGTTCACAATATAACTCCATAAGAAAAATAAAGATGCATAACAATTTGTTATGTATTCAATGTGATACATAATTTAAATCATTAATTTAAAAATTAATAATTCAAATATTATTTAATTAATGTCTTAAAGTTTTTATTGAATAAGATTTGGATCATTAATTTTTAAATCAATGATTCAAATTATACATCACATCAAATACATAGCAAATTACTATGCATCTCATTAACCTCTAACTTCATACTCAAAGGTTAAAACTTAATTATGATCAATGGATATGCTTGGGAAGGACACCTACACTATTGCTCATGCTCAGGTTAAGGACGGATGAAGAAAATTTAGAGAGGACAAATTATATTATAAAATAACAAATATTAAAAATAAATAATAAATCTTCGTAAGAAAGTTTATTAATGTAATATAGGTGACAACCTTAAAAACATATATATGAGTGATGTATATTCACAGAGCTGTAAAAATACTTTATATGTATATAATATATATATAAATTAATATTTATGTAATTACAGCTTTATAAAACTCGCAAATAATGTAGATCAGCTAGTGTGAGTGTGAAGATAAACTTGCCGCAATAAACTTATATAATAATATGAGAATAAATGAATTGTTGAGCACAAATGATGCACTAATCTATTATGTACAGAAATCTTAATACATTGATAATTCAATAAATTATTGTTGATTGATTTCACATGTATGTTCGTGAGAAGAGTAGACAATTGTGGTAGATGCAGTAATATATATATATATATATATATAGAAAAAGTGGTGTAGGAAATTATTTTGCTAGGGTTTTTAATTATTAAAAAATAATTGATGTTCAATATTATTAGCATCAAAGCCTAGTATCTAATTTTAACTCAGTATGATCACAATTTATGACGATCAAATTAATCGTAATAAAATGAATTAGAGTGTGATGCTCCACACTCTTATTTATCTCTTTAACAAAATATTCATATTTAACTCTTTTTTTTCGTATAATCGATACATACGCATTTCTCTAATTTTTTAAAAACAATTCTGTCCACCTCAAACTCAAAGGCGAGATAGATACATGTCTTCTACATTTTTTTTTCTTGTTTCGGGCTTGTTTCATGTGTCTGGTGGCTCGGAAGGAATAAATAAATTTTATTCAAATTCTTATAGTGCTTCACCCCAAACCACGACTCCGTTTCAATTATTGGCTCTCACTTGCAGGTTGTAGCTGATATCTTATCATGTCCATGTTTATATTATATATATATACAAGTGTATATATCCTGACATATCATTGTTCATTAGAAACTACTTATCATATTCGAACTAAAAAATGATTGAACACTTCAAATCCTCTTCACGACAAGTAGCACAGAGTGTTCACAGTTTGTCAGTATACTTTAATGAGTTGTAATGTGGAAGAAATTTCAGGTTAGATACATTATAAAGAATGCCCTGTCAGCTTGACAGATGAACTAGGAAATTATACTTGAAAAGTAATTATTAGCCACTTACATTATTAAAAGAAAAAAAGAGCATCGTATATTTTTAATGTTGTGCATTTTTAGCCCACTAAAATTATACGTAATTTTTAAATAAAAAATTTTATTGAAGTGCTTTTGTTTCGAAATTCTTTCTTTTTTTTTGAAATAAAATTAGTTACGATTGATGGACTCCCTTAAATCTGTTATTAAAAGGTATAAGAAAATATTGTAGTGCAACAAATTGGAGGAGGTCCAAAGTACTCTAAACATATACCAAAGTTCTATTCCTAAAAAAAAGCTGGATAATCTTATTTCCTTTTGCCCAAAAGAGGGTGAACATAAGATCAAAGGAGTTATATGCTTCCAAATGATTCTTTTACTATACTCTAATGAAGTTCGAGAAAAAGACCCAATGAGTATGTGGATGAACTCTAGCTTCAAAACCGCTTTGGTCGATTAACCAAGAATTGAACTGGCCATATTTCGATTGTCCTGATTTAATTTATTTATCACATCAAATTAATACAAAAATACTAAATATTATTGGTTAAAAATCTCTTGCTATTATATATTATCAATAAGTTCATTTTATACATCATCATACATTTAAAATAAAATTTATAATATATCATACATGCTTATGCATTTTATAATGCTAATATATCTTAAAAAGATAAAAAGTGTTCGACACTATAAATTATAATAGTTTAATTACTCATACTTTTATGCAAGCTTGTTTGTGCGAGTTTAAGAGTATAATTTTCACACTAATATAGTTATATTAAATATGAGTAAAAATAAGTCACGTTGTTGCATATATATTTTACTCATAAATTAATTAGGTACCAAGTGAATCTAATTTATTTTTGAATTTGGACCCGTTCCTGATCCAAGAAGGGCCGGCCGCCGGGGTTCTAGACAACTAGATTGGTTTGATTTGATCATATAAAAAAAATTAAGATGAGCCAGATCAAAACAGTCAGGTCGTCCCGGGTCTTAATTAGACACATATAATATTTCCTTTTTATTATTATAAGAGTTCATATGAGCTTCCCATGCAAAGCTAAGATTTTAACAAAAACAAAAAAAAGTTTACTTATGACGCCTACAATACAATGTCCAAGGATTTGCTCTACTTGGCGTGACTTTGGTGGATGGTGTGACCTTTTTGCTTCCTATCTCACAACAAAGCCTTACCATCCAAGTCTTTTTGTCCACGCCAAGATGAGTTGTTCTTTAGCTGTTCAAACAACTACCAAACGCCAACTCTCAATCTATTCCATCCTTTTTGTTTCAACACTCTCCAATCAGTGCACAAAGGAAAGATACATCTGGCTGTTTTATTTATTTCCTTCTTCTCTTAGGAACAAGAAAGCGTCTTAATTAGTTAGCCATGTACAAATGTTTCATTATGTTTCACAATCCTTGTCCCATAAGCATAGCATGGTACCAATGATGTTTGCATGATGCTAATTAGTGTAACAAAGCAACCCAAAATTATTCAAAAAAGAAAAAGCAACCCGAAATTAAACGTCACTTAAACAATTGTTCACCTCCACAGAAACTTAATTGACTAGCCATGAGCTTGACCAACTTATTTGAATTATACATTTAGGCATGTACCTTAATGAATTATGAGAATGACTCCATTAAAGGAAAAAAAATACCTGTCACATGTAGAAATGATTTCCTGATTCTTAGTAGCTTGTGGTTTTTGCAAGTCAATTGGTTTTTTGAATCATTAGGTTATGTTTTCTTTCTCTTGTTTCTGTCAAAATTAGATAAGACAAATGATAGATTTATAACAAAGCCCATATAATGGGTTAATAAATCAAAATTTAGTTCTCAGCTAAAAGATTAAATATAATCCAAAAACGTGCACACAGTGCACATCTCGACGAGGAGGAGGCAAATATATGATCTGATGTGTCTTTTTATTGATTGGAATAATGTTGATAATATTGAAACTCGTGTGATAATTTCAATACCGTATGACCTCCTATAAATTTTACATTATTAGTTTCATAGTTTACATTGAAAATCCTTATAGAAAATCTACGATCTTGTTTGAATACGGAAGCTAGGACTAGAATTAGAAGTAGTCTTAGGGGGCGTTTTCCTCACAGTAATCTACAAAGATTACTGATAATCTGAAGTTAAAATTACATGGGCTCACCACATCACCTTGTTTACTTATTTTAATTCGTAGGCAATTTGGATTGCCTAGCAATGCAGATTGCCTATGAAGTGGTAATCCACATTACCTATGAGGGGGGTGTCTATCCAGATTACCACCCAAGTGGCAATCTTATTTATATTAGTTTCCCTCTTTGCCCTTTTAGATCTTTCATAAATAAAACATAACACAATAATAAATTATCATATAATAATAACAACAACACAAATAATAATAGTAATAATAATAATAATAATTTATTATTATTATAAATTAATGACCATAATAAATATTAATGAAGGATATTAATTATTTAAATTTATTAATTTGTGAATTCATAATTTAAGTTGATAATTTTAATTCAATAATACAAAATTTTTAACTTAATAATATTTATAAAGGGTATTTTGGGAAAATGATGTATCATTTATATAAGTAAATATGATAATCTGAATTACCACTTGGATTACTTATATATAGTAAACAGGATAATGCACATTACTGATAATTTAATAGGTGGTAATCTTTCTGTCAGGTAATGTAGATTACCAGGTAATGTTAAGAGGTAATGCAGTAAACGCCTCCTTAGTTCTTTTTTGTTCTATCAAAACTATCATAAGAAAATGTAATCATGATGAAAAGCATAAATCCATGGTCCTCGTTGATTTGAGAATTTAACTTTATTGCTTAAGCAAGACTAAGTTGTTCTTCTTGCATAACAAAATCATCTTTCCATTTTCTTACTTTTTCTCTTTCGATTTTTTTATTTTTTTGCTTCTGCTTTTCTTTTTCTTAACTTTATCTTTTGTTGTTATATATTTTTATGTTACCTTAAGTAATTTTTTATTCTTAATTTTTAATTGAACCATCCTTCTAAATAACTTAATTAATATAATATTAGAGTTATATTTTAATATTTAGTTAAGTAATTAATTGATATTAATGTTCATTTTTTCTTCTTTGTTTATTTTTATGTTATTCATTCTTAACTTTATTTATTTATTGTTTTATTTTGACGTGTTACTTTAATAACATGCTTAATTAATATAACATCACATTGAGTTATATTTTAGAAAAAAAATTTGAGCATTGTATATATCTATAATTTTCTGTGAACCACTAGTTTGATACAGTTTCAAGACAAAATTAAATACCACATTTAACTATGAAAAATTAGCATGGCTTGCAAAATCTAACGTCGGCCATTCTAAAATTTGTTCTTAACTCGGCCACTTTCTCTTCCCTCAACACTTAGGGTAAGAGAAAGAGAAGGTAATGGAGGAGAAGGAAAACTAGGGGAAATACAATGAAAAAGAAAGGAGGTAACATGACTAAAAAGAAGGAAATGAATGATAATTTTTGTTGGACTAATATATCCTAATGTATGTATTTGTATATTTAATTGTATAGAGTTAAAATTAAAAATAGTATTTTAGAAATTTCTCTCTCCTCCTTTACACTTTAATTCGTGATTGAAAGAAAAATGAACGTTTGAAAGAAAATTGAGATAAATGAAGAGGATATTTTTCTTTATTCTCCTCCGTTAAAAATGCAACCAAAGGAGGTTAATAGATTAATCTCCTTTTACTTCTCCTTCTTTACCTTCCTTTCACCTCCAACAAAATAGACCTTTAGGTTGAGAACACTACTTCAATTTTGTTAAGAGCAAAAGAAATCTCCAGGACAAATTTAGGTCGGTTAAAATGTTTTGTACTTTGCTCATAATGTTTAAAAAATTATGATAAGATTTATCAAAAAATTTTGAAAAATTATCACAAAATTATTTTTGAACCTAGAGCTTTTGGTATAGTTTGTAATCAGAAAAAAAGTTAAAGTACTTCATATAATTATATTATTAAAATACAATTTGATACAATTTATCATTATATTGATTGCCTATTCTTTTAGCACAGGCCAACACCCATTGGTTGAAGTAATAGACAAATTGTGTTATCGTTTTTAATTTGTTAATTTTTTTTTGAATATTCATGCATATCTTTCTTCAACAAAGTAAAAATAAATATGTAATAATAACATTCAAATGTGCCCTTAGTATAATAGGTGATCGTGCAATTGTTTATCCTTCACTTAAAATACGATATAAGTGTATGCAAAATATGTCTACTCCGTATACATTTGTGCTATGTACTCTTGTTATGATATAAAAAAAATATTCATGCAAATTTTCTTTCTTTTTTACTTTGCAGAGTAATATTATCACAGTTTTTATGACTTCGATCAACTATTAATTTATATTTTTACATACCTAATCGATCAATCAATGTCAATTATCATATACTTTTGTGTATCAAGAAGGGGTGTTATGTTTTCTCAAATTTGACCCAAGTTAATCAATTTTAGTCATGTTGAATTAGGTCGAGTTAATGATAATGTGATTCTTAGGTTCAAACTAACTCATAAAAGTAGTTTGAGTTTGATCAAGTCAATCATTAGATTATTCTATTTTTTTCCTTTTTTAAAATATTTAATGTTAACTATATTTATAAAATTCAAGTATTTTCTAATATTTAAAATATCTTTCAAATATAGAAAGTAATTTTTTAATACATTTTAAGTATAATAAGAAATTTTCAACTCTAAACTAAATCAAATTGGTTCAATTTTAAATAAAATATAGTTGAGTCATCGGGTCTGAAAAGTTAAAACTCGTACACGACTCGTTGATAGTTTGATTGTGTTCGAGGTGATTCTGGTCAGCCCAATTGATGGGTGTTGTGTACTAGGTAAGCTTTGATAAGATTAGAACATGATTGGCATAGACAATCATGAGTACGTGATAGTAATTGTGATAATGACAGACACAAGCTTTAAAAGTTGATATTATATTCAAATTACACAATTATTAACTAAGTAGTCGAATTATTTTGAGTGTCAAACCACAATAATTGTTTGCGCAATAATTTTTGCACATTAACTAAATATACATGTTTAATTTAGTTGATTAGTTAAATGACTATTCTTTTGCACAAAAAATGAAGAAAAAAAAATAACAGATAATCAGTTAACAAAAACTTTGGAAGTAAATTTCATTCTGGACTTACCTCGTATCAACACTTCAACAAGAACATATAAATTAATCCACATAAGAAATAATAAATAAATCAAGTAGATGTCACTACTTTTGACACGTCTCAAGATTCACATGTAAGAATTTAAAATTGATCGAGAATATGATCAATTAAATATCTCTATCTTGGTTTAAATAGTAGATCAATTGATATCGTACAGATACTCGTTTAAAAGTAAAGATGAAACACTTATTAATTCTTAAAGTTGTCAACATTTTCATTACAAATTGTCATCTTTCTATGTTTATCATTATTCTCTAAATCTTATAATGTTTAACTAAGTTAACTCTCTTATGTTTGACCCGAATAAGAATGCATAGACAAATATTTGAGAATGTAATAAATCTTTATCAATCAAATCAATGTCTTAAATGATATGGATACATGCAAAATAGTTTGAAATCGATTTAAGAAATGACTAATCAATTTCATTATCTTAATTTATGAATATACTTCAAATGCTTTCATAAAAAAAACTTCTTTCAATGAAAATCAATTGCAAAATTTTAATTTCTAAGTTCATCACAACCCATCACATGTGGCATCATAGTGTTGGACTTTATTATTTAATATTGATATTCACATGGTTGGAATTATTATGTTAATTAAACTATGGAAATCTCTAATGCCGCTCCTTCGAGTCTTACTACCACTCCCAAAAAAAATGTTTGTCCATTTTGTCCTTTTCAATTTTCCCTACTATTGTCCTTTATCATTTTTACATACATTAATTATTTTTCCCATCACATCCAAAAAAAATATTATGACAATCTATTTTATATACTTATATATACGTACTTTTATTATGCCAATACTCAATTAATGGATTTTAGAAAAATCTAATACTCCAAAATTACACAAAAACTTCTTTTGCATAGTTTTATAATATACTTAAAGAACTACTAGTCTAATAAATATTTTTTAGCTTCACAAAGATAATTCAAAACTCATGAATATTTATATTTCTGAAATAAAAATAGAATTCAGCCAAATATATTAGTAAAGATATAGTGTTTGTGTACATTTAGTATAAGATCCAAAATTTCATTGAAAAATTAAATCCTAAAGGATTAATGGCTTCCAATCTTTTTTGAACTATTTCATTCTGAGATATGTGGTGAAGCGTATTAACATTTTAACTATTGTATGATATCATGGACTAATTTATTTTTTTTAACGCATGAATTGAAAGTACAAATCGTATTCTATTTTAAGATTGAATATAAACGACTAGTGACATGGCCTATTTTAATTTTACTCAACTTAACTTTTTTGTAAACAAATCAAGCTTAAAATTAAAAATGTAGTCTTTTTATTTGAATAGACTTGACTTGTCTATATTAACTCTAACTCATAAGACAAACTTATATAATTAGTAAGTGTTATAAAGATTAAGGATTTTTTAGTCTATGAATTAAAAATTTTAAATTAAATGCAAGGACAAAAGAAATATAATAAGTCATTTTTGTTTAAAATATAAATAACTTTCGTTTGTGCAATATTAAAGTGCACAACATTTTTCTTTTTATATTGTACATATTATTTAAGTTATATTTCTATATTAATATATATATATATATATATATATATATATATATTAATATAGTTTAATAAGTTACTAAATTAGGCCAAGTTGTTCTTAAAATTTTTATAAGTTTTTGGCCTAATTGTTTATTAAGTTTAACAAGTTTAATTTACTTAAATATTGACTTAGCTGGATTCAATTTGTGTTCACTACTACTTGTATCATCACTTTACTTAATTGGAATTGCATATTGTACTCGTAATATTTTGGAAGAATTTTTATAAGAATATGTTACAAAAAGTAAATATAAAAAGTATACATTTTTAGAAAGGAAAACTTATGGTTTTTATTAACTTGATAACATCAATATTTTTTTTAATAAGTTGTTACTAAATATGACAATTTTCACAAAAAAATATTAATTGATTGACTATGTTGATTTTAGTTAAAAACTAATTAACTAACATTTTTAGTATTTGGATAAGATGTCTATAGTTGCATGGTTAAATTGGTTCCAAAAAAATGGTTAAGCAGTGGCAACAAACTTCAAGGAGTGGCAATAGAGGGTTCCTTACGATGCGTTTGGCACCAGAATATGAGATTCTCTGAATTACATTGATTTGATAGATTAATTTTAATAGTTGTTCAAATAAAGACGGAATAAAAAATAGGAATTAAATTGGTGGAGTTCCAGATGTGTTTGGATGGAGTTAGAATTTGAGGGTGAACTATTATTTTAATGTCTATTGTATCCATCTTCAATTATGATATTATTTATGTATACATAAATATATTTGTATATAATGTCATTTATTTCCTTTTTAAAATTATTAAGTTAATGATACAATATTGTCATATTTTAATATATCTGTTTTTTGAAGATGATGATTTTTTTCATATTAACATAATATTCATGTTAATAAATAAAAATATTAACTTCAATTTATTGACAAGTGAAAACTAATTAATTATAATAAGCGAAGTGGTCCTTTGATAATTGTTGTGATGACGTTGAATTTTTTACATAATTATGACAATAAAATTTTTTTGTCATATTTTAATATATTATATTTTTAAATATTAAATATCTCATAATTATTTATATGAAGAAAGAAATAATTAATGTTTAATAATTATTAATTAAAACCATTAAAACTAATGGATACAATATTAAATAATAATAAGAACAATTACTATTATTATTATTATAGTTATAAAGCAGTCAAAAGTAATTAATTGCAACAAATGAAGTGAGAGGGAGAGAGTGAGTGCAAAAAAAAAAGGACGCAAATGCAAATGTGGGTGGGTTTCGAGGAGAAGAGAAAAAAACAACAATGCTACATAACCGAGTAGTTCCACTAAAATGGTGATACCGCTTGGCTAGAACCTCGGGTTGCCTGTGTGCTGCCCGGGATTTTGGGTCACCTGGTTCATGTGGACAGTTTCATGCCCGTTTGGTAGAATCGATGGGAACCCGATCTAGGTTCTGAGTCGGGTTCTCTTGCCAAACTGAGCCTTAAACTATTTGTGTGATATTAAGCAATTCTTATAATTATTAAATAAATAATTATATTAACTACTTTTAAAGGATAAGATCTCTAATTCATGATAACATTCATAATTTTCATCACACTATGTGACCTATGAATTTATTTTTTCTATTAACATATTATGTATTTAAGTTATGACTAAGTGTTTAAGTGCTCATCCTTTTCTATATGCTTTCGATATTTTATCATAAGATTTATGCATATTTATTTTAATATATAGTTTATCAACATACCTTTGTCTAATCATAATTCACTTTTTAATATTTTATTTATACACATGTAGTGCATAGTTGATATTTATGATATGAGATTATTTTTTTTATCTTCTTAGAAGTATATTCTTTTGCGCTTATAAAAAAATATAAATTTGTCATAATTCATGATTCTGCAAAATTATTATTTTGTAAATAGTGTCCCATATATTGTCAAGTTGTATACATGTATGAGACTACATATTAATTTTTTAGAAGCATATTATTTCACATTTATAAAAAAATATTATTTTTATAATACTTATATAATTTTGCAAATTTTTTGTTTTTGGAAAACATAATCTCTAAGTTATTAAGTTATCATGTTTATGACTATTATTTGTTATTAGTCATTTTGTGATAATATTTTTATCATTTTTTTGTTGGATATTATGATCAATATGAACTGTTAATCTTAGTTGATTATCATGTTTCACTATTATGATGTGAAATAATAATTTTCTTTTAAACATATTATTTGATTATTATCAAAAATTATGAATTTGTTATATACTTTTTGAGGATGCAAAAAATTGCATTGGAAAAATAATTTTGATACTACATATTTCATTTTAATAATTATATTACTTTCTTATCATGCCAAATATTTATTTAAAAAAAGGTTATATTATGATTTTGCACATTATTATTCTCATATTCATATTATTTGCTCATATCAAATGTATGAATTATTATACTTATTTGATAAAATAAAATTTTGGTTTTGAAAAAAAAATATGATAAGTTCTCGTATTATTGTATAACAAAATTTAACACATGTACTCTAACTTGATCTGAAAAGTATTTTTGTACTTTATGATGGAAGTGAATTACAATTTTTTATAAGTTGTTATTGAGTTAATCGAGAATTTCTCAATGATTATGAACTTTACTTTTGAGCTTACATGTATGCATTAATATACTATTTATTTCAAAAAATAATAAGAGTAGAACCACTTTAAAAAAATAAACTTTTTGTTTAACAATAAACATGCTATATTTTGAAATAATGTTCACCATTACAACTATCCACATTTTTTAAACAAAAGGCGAAAAAAGAGTTTAAAAGCTTTGTTGTAAAAAAATGCAAAGATTTATAATCTTACCACAATAAATAGAAAAAAAGATAGTCTGAATTGTTCACAGGTCATTAATACCATTTGTTTCTCGATATAGAAAAGCGTGATGATATTGATAATAATGACTTGATTAATTAATTATTGGTTATTCATAATTCCTCAACCAAATCTTACCGTATGGATTTGCAAGAACCATTTCTATTTTATCCTCTACCCCCACACCCCCACCCCACCCCAAACAAAAAAATACAACTATTTATATCAATTTATTATTAAATTGCAAAATTTAGAGGTCCATTATTCATATCAATTTATTATTAAATTGCAAATTTTAGAGGTTCAAGATGTCTTTCCAAATTTAGTATTCTGATCGACTATATGTTTATAAGAAAAAAATGCAAGTGCTTTTATATCATCCTAATTTTTTTCATAAAAATCCGTCTAGCGCCTTATAATGGTCTATGAATGGTAATTTTATTAATATTTGAAGATGATTATTTTTATGTGAGTATTAGAAAGTCTTTTAGAAGTTTTAAGAGGATTAATAATTTTTCAAAATGGATGAATATATGGGCGGACATAGGATCCCAAAGTTCATTAATGCAAACTACAATATTTCTTTTAATTTTAGTAAAAAAATAAATTATAATTATTTATGACGAATCAACTTGAACAATATATTTATTGATTTTATTCAAATGTTGATTTTCTTATTATTTTTTTCATCAATTACATATTTTAAGTCTTAGTCATAGAAAATTATATTAGGTATTCAATTAAATAATTATGCAAGTGACGGAGACAAGAGTTTTTGAATTATAAATTCTTGAAATAATTAATTAGGTCTATGTTCTAAATGGTCAATATATATAAAGAATGTATCCTTAAAATATGATGTAATTACTTGACCGAAATAAATACTTTGTAATTAAGGTGTCACTAAAATATTACAAAATAAAGAATTGTGAGAGACTAATAAAGATTAATAATAGTCAATGAAGTTGGACGACTGTATTAATACCTCATAATCTTAGGAGGATGTGATAATGCATAAACATTAGATGAATGAGGTTCTTCCAAATTAAAGTGGGAATCTTAATATAACATATTTTTTTTTTCAATTACAAAATATACGATACGAAAAATGTTGCTATGATGATAATTGTCAATGAAAACTTAGATGAATGTATTAACACCACCACATAATTTTAGGATGAGGTGATAATGCATCTTAGGATGAATGTGACTCTTCCAAATTTCAATTGAGAACTTTAGTATAGCATGATTTTTTTTCCATTACAAAAGACAGGACACGAAAATATTGCTATGAAAACAATAGTCAATGAACTTAGATGAATGTATTAATATTCCATAATTTTGGGATGAGGTGATAATGCATATTTGGATAAATAGGTGTCTTCCAAATTTAAGTGAGAACTTTAATATTAGCATTTTTTTCCAATGACAAAAAAAGATAAGAAATAAATGAATATTGCTGTGGAAATAATTAAACTGTAATTTTACTCATATAAGAATCTAAATTTGGATTTCTTTTTTAAAGGCCACATGGAAGTAATAAATGCGTGGGTCTTATTTGATGTACACTTATAACTTGTAAGGCCTTAAAACATTAGATGTGCATGTTAGTTTCAATTATATAAATTCGCCTATCTTCGAAATTATAATATGCATTTTGTAATAAAATAATATTACACGTTAACCAAGTTGATTGACACGAATAATTAATGGGTATGCGTTCTAGTAGATGATGAGAGCTAATATTCTCGGGTTTAATTTTTGAAGTCATCAATTTTACTAAGATTTATCTTCGCTACGCTCGTTCGAATATCGAACTAATCGAACGCTAATAACTATGAACACCAGTGAAGTTTTACCTTTGATAAAAATAATAAGGTAGATTTTAATCGTATCATGAAAGTGTAATCTATATGCTGGGAAAAATTTATGTTTATTAATCAAAGTCTACCATTTAAAAATAGGTGACGTTCAAAATCTTACAACTAGTCCTCATCTTGGGACAACAATCTACTCTTCAATTGCAAAATACAAGGTCAAAATGCATAAGAAATGACATCAACCATCAATTAATTACACATTCCAATTTTACAATCATAACCGACTTTTCCCAAACTGTTAAATCTTGGATTTATTTTTAATTTTTTTAATGGAATTTTATGAATAGCCTTATAAAATTATTTAATAATTTAAAAGTATTATAATATGACTAATTCAATCATAAAATTCTCATCTTTTAATTTTTGAGAATCTAAACTCCGTGTGATTGGTACAATTGAATTTTCATGGTTAACAAGAACTAGTAGCTTCAGGTTTGATTCCTGAAATTGTCACATTTGATCAGGATTTATTTTTTTCGCTCATGTCTGAATATCGAATTAGTTAGATACTAGTAGTTCTAATACCGATGAGTTTAACACCGAAAAATATTTAAAGTCACAATTTTAATTTTAATCAAATTAATTAATTGTTTAAAGGGATTTAATTTTTTATATTTTCCGCATGAATTATCATATTTTAAATTTCTGGAGAAAATGAATGATGATGTAATAATATGAATAATTATTAAATGAGTTATGACCTTTTAAAGTGAAGAATAGTTCCTTTAGAAAGGGACAAATTAATAAAGCAACATGTCCCACTGATTGACTCAGCTTTAATTAAGAGTGGAAAGTACAAAACAATGAAGACTCGGTCTTCTACTTATGTGTTTCATATCAATTGGAGACCTAAAATTATCAAAAAGACTTCGTCAGTCTTGCGCCTTGTGGCCAATCCGAAGACTTCGAAAGTCTATAAGATACTTTATTTTTTTAATTTCATTTCATTTTATTTTCAAAACATAAACTAGTAACTATCTCCATTACTCCATATCAAATCTTTTATTGTTAGGATTTTATATGGTATCCCACTTATAATTATGAACAAGAAATGAATTAGCAAGCACATTTATCTTTTTTTCTAAAAAAATATACTCATGTAAATTTAATATTTATTTACCAGTTATTATATTTTTGGGGTTTTTAGAGGCCATGATTATTTTTCACTATAATGGCATTAACTTTAATTAACTAAAATTAGTATGGTCAATGGCTTGGAGTTTTAGGCCCTAGAGGCACAAGAGACATAAATCAAGCAAGCAAAATAAATTGAGTTGTACAACTATGCAATATATTTTTGTTGTATTTGAAAAATGTCTAGGATTAGTATATCCCCGAAAAATCTAAAGAACAATGACCCCATTGGCAGCTAATGCCAGCCAGTTTTTTAGGAGCATCAGTTGTGCAACAAGACATTCATGACCCAATGTCTTCCCTTTCACTATTTCAATTATTTTTATCCATTTCTTGTGACAAAATTTTCCATTTTTATGTGGACAAAATAGTATTTTGCTTCAGAATTAGTGCTTATATAAGAGGCCAATGAACAGTACACAGGGAAAATTAATAAAAAAACAAAATAGTACTTCCAAGAAATGGTTGCATGTGAACTTAATCATCCTCTAAATTACAAACTTGCCCAATGTTCATTTCCTAAAATAAACTAATTTTCATTATCTTTCATATTATTTTTTTATTGTATTATGTGTTCTTCGGTGGCAATCATATCGTATGCTTTTTTTTAGATAATGGATTAGAGAAAAGAATATATATTTTCTTCAAAAAAAAATTTATACAAGACAGTTAGGATTTGTGGTAAAATCAGATATTAAAGAGAGATGAATCCAAAACACAAATCTAATTATTAATATTAGTAGTAGTATTATTATTTAAATGAGATCTACACAACAAACAAACCGAGTCAAGAGAAAGAACACGCACACAGCCGCAGCCCAAATCCAATAAGCGTTTGCTTGGTCTGCTCTGTTCTGCTCCTCTCGTGCGCCCGAACGAAGCAGGAAAGCGCCGCGCCGTGCACACCGCTTCCCGCACCCTCCCTCCTTGCGCCCGTCTCCAACGCGGCTTCGACGCAATCTACACCCAAAAAAGTACTATAAAACTATCTCCTTCAACCTCGCCATTGCAGTCTCGCTCCTGTTCTGCATCCTCTCCTCTGTCGCTGGTTTCTGTTCTTTCCCCCTGGTTCATATATGCGTAGGAGGACGCGCACACACGGATAGAACAGAGAACATTGGCTGTCTCATCTGTCTTGCTGGTCCTCGACAACAACACCGGCGCCCTTTCTGCGAGGCTCTCTGTGGAGGTGGAGGAGGCGGCAGAAAGAAGGAAACTTGAGGCGAGGAGAAGAAAGAGGGCGGAGCTTTGCTAATAATAGTAGTGCACGAGGCGTGTCGTATATACGGCGAGGGGAGGAAGAGAGAGAAGAGGGCCTGCCGGGGATTGCCGGCAGCGTCTGGTGCTTCTTCATCAGCCGCCTGCCTCCGCTCCGGCGATAAAGCATTATTGAATCCTCGTTGGAGACCAGAAACAGGAGCAAAGTGAGAATGAAGGAGGCAAGTTACTGCTGTGCCAAGAAGACGGATGGCATCTGCAAAGATCTCTGCGGCGAGGTATATTTTTTTTCTGGATCATCGTTTTTTTTCTCAATTTTCGGCAATGTCGACTGGATCCGTGACTCTGATTTCCGTGAATGATTTCAAGAATCGATTTTTTTTTGGGAAAAATCTGATCTTTTTGTGACCCTGCAGGAATTCGGAAATGGTCTGAGCTTGTCGAGGCTCCGATGCGCCCTCCGGGGGTTCGATCTCAGGGCATTACTGCTGCTGCTGGTCGGCGTCCCCATCATCGTCTTCTTCATCTACGTCCACGGCCAAAAGATCACGTACTTCCTCCGGCCCCTCTGGGAGTCCCCGCCGAAGCCCTTCACCGTCCTCCCACACTACTACCATGAGAACGTCTCCATGGACAGGCTCTGCCGCCTCCACGGATGGGGCGTCCGGGAGACGCCGCGGCGCGTCTTTGACGCCGTCCTGTTCAACAACGAGGTCGACATCCTTGCCGTACGCTGGAACGAGCTCAGCCCCTACGTCTCCGAGTTCGTCCTCCTCGAGTCCAACTCCACCTTCACCGCATTGAGGAAGCCCCTTTTCTTCGCCATGAACAGGCAACGGTTCCAATTCGCCGAGTCGCGGCTCACGTACGGCACAGTCGGGGGGCGATTCGTGAAGGGGGAGAATCCCTTCGTTGAGGAGTCGTACCAGAGGGTGGCCCTGGATCAGCTCATCAGGATTGCGGGGATCAGCGACGATGACCTGCTGATCATGTCCGACGTCGACGAGATCCCTAGCGGCCACACCATCAATCTCCTCAGATGGTGCGACGACATTCCGGAGAAGCTCCACCTGCAGCTCCGGAACTACCTCTACTCATTCGAGTTCTTCCAGGACAATGAGAGCTGGAGGGTGTCTGTGCATCGGTACCGCGTTGGAAAGACCAGATACGCTCACTTCCGGCAGACTGATCAACTACTGGCCGACTCCGGGTGGCACTGCAGCTTCTGCTTCCGGCAGATTAGTGAGTTCATATTCAAAATGAAGGCATACAGTCATGTGGACCGCATCAGATTCGCCCACTTCTTGAATCCTTCCCGGATTCAGGAGGTAATCTGCAGAGGTGCCGACCTGTTTGACATGCTGCCAGAGGAATACACATTCCGGGAGATCATCGCGAAGATGGGACCGATTCCAAGTTCCTATTCTGTGGTTAATCTTCCGAGTTTTTTACTTCAGAATGCGGAGCGATACAGATATCTTCTTCCAGGAAACTGTAAAAGAGAAAGTGGCTGATGTCTACTAGTTGCGGAGTAAATGGCTTCAAATGCTATAAAAAAACATGTCCCCCTGGTATGTCTGATAACTGTATCATAACATCAGATGTGAGTATCTAACATGGCTGGATGATTCTTCGGGGCAACAGGCAGAGCATGAAGGAATATATGCTTTATATGCAATAGTATGTCAAGAGCTAACAGCTGATAAAGGAATATACATACTTGCCTGTGGCTTGCATATTTTCCAAAGGAGCTCATTTGGGCTGCATTTATTACAAGAGGTCGTGTTTCATCATTTTCTCCGTGTCGAATGACATTGTAGAATGAAATTTGGTAACATTTGAGAAAATATAAATAGCTATGAGATACATTTTTCCCTTTCAAAATTTAAACTGATTCGTTCATATATTTTTCTGCAACTTGCCGTCATCTCCGTGAATTTATTATTGTACTAATTGATTTGTTGGAATTCAACATTGATTACTGACCTTTATTCATATCTTATGAAGATCATATGAGTCAGTTTGTGATTAATAATTTAGTTCCATTTCATTTTATGAGTTGTGCATCTGCAAGCAGATTAATGTTGTTCTAGGAGCTGTTTGTTTGTACCTATATTAATTTATGAGTTCAAAATTCTTTAATGTGGAGTTAAAGATTTTATCTCTGTTTGTTAGCAACATATGCCTTTGATTCATGAAAATATATGAAAACTGTGCATATGGTCTTACTACCATAATTTCATTTTCGTGATTCCACGACTTTCTATTCATTTTCTGGTTTTTCTTTCGTTACTGGCGTTTTTCTTTCTCAGATGAAATTTCATTGTGGATGGCTTATTGTTTGGTTTAATATATAAAAAAATGCATCAACTAATCTGGTGAGTGGAGTTTTCTAAATTGGATGTTCTTTGACCATTTTATGTCTTCTTTGTACCAATCAATTAAATATTTGAGCATATCATGATGTCCTAAGTTTACTTTTTATCTTTTATTGTTTCCTCAAAAGAAGCTTTCTTGGTGTATGTGGAGAAAGAAAAGGATGCCTACATCCAAGAATGAACATATGATTGATTACTTTTAGCACATGTAGTATAACATGAAAAGATGCATTTCTGAAATATGTTTTTGAAAGGGTTGCATTTCCGAAATTATTTCTTTGTTTCATTTACTTAAGCACATATAGTATATCTATGATTTTAGCATTTATTGCAGCATTTCCTTCTACTTTAGTCTAATAACTAAGAAACAATATCAAGCACTAAGTATATAGTAAAGCTTACAACAACTCATTTTCTTTTCTTCTCACAATATGTTGGTTTATTCATAGCTATGATTAATGTAAAGTCCAAAGATATATTATGGTGGTTCAAAATATTGTCATCTATGCACAAGGTATTGTGGTGGATCACGAGATAAGGAGACTTGGTGGTGGGATGAAGATGTACAAGAAAAGGTGCGTAATAAGAAGAATTGTTTCAAAGCTATACACTTAGACGGTAGCTCTGACAATTGGGAAAAATATCGCTTGGCTAAAAGGGAGGCTAAGAAGGCAGTTAGTGAGGCTCGAGCGAAAGCATATGAGGGGTTTTATAAGGAGTTAGGGACAAAGGCCGAAGAACAAAGGATTTACAGGATTGCAAGGAATAAAGAGAAGGAGTCGAGAGATTTTGATCAAGTAAGATGCATAA
>LTAE01000634.1:23045-35780 GCA_001647135.1 Pontederia paniculata
TCGGAGTGGCACCTATTTGCGAGAAGCTGGTAGAAAATCGTTTGAGGTGGTTTGGTCATGTCCAGAGAAGGCCATTAGATGCGCCAGTTAGGAGGGTAGAGCAAACAATCTGGAGTCCGATTAAAAGAGGGAGAGGGAGACCAAAGCGAACACTTGACGAGCTAATAGAACGAGATCTATTAACGAATAATATACCAAAAAATTTGGTTACTGATAGAGCGCAATGGCGTCGTATGATCCATGTAGCCGACCCCACCTAGTGAGATAAGGCTTTGTTGTTGTTGTTTGTTGTATGCACGAGGTGACAATGGAAAAGTGCTGTTTTTAGTTACCTTTGTTTCCTTTTTACCAATATTATGATATCAGTATTAAAGGGAAAATGTGTGGAGTCCACACACAAGGAATCAACAGATCAAATGTCATGGAAATTCCTAGCATGCAGGTTTCTTATTCTGATGCTAGACAACACCAATTACCTGAAGCTGAGTTTGTCACTAAAAAGTGATGCTTTCTTGTTGGTGCTCACACATGCTGGAAAAATGTTTTGGGGGTAATTCTGCTTTTGTTATTTATTCATATCTTTTAATTGGCTGAGTTGGACAACTGATTCTGAGGTGTCAGATTCTGGTACCTTGAGTTGCAATTCAATTGGCAGTCAACCTGGAGTTGTTTATGAACTGAATTATCCCACATGATCACACTTTTCTTTTGGTCACATAGATACTGCATCAAAAGCCTTGTTAGAACAAATAGGCTTATGTGACTTATGCGCTAATCATATTAGCCTTTAGTTACGGGCCTTTTGCGTTTAATTTTAGTTATGAGCCAATTAGAGATTTTCCTTGTATTAGTTTATTTTTTTCTTAACCATACTATTTGATTTATGGAGTGTTTAGAATTTTATAAATATTTTTGTATGGTTCCTTTGGAACTTAGACTTGACTTATGAATACTTGTTATTAGCATATTTTTCTTCCAAGTGGATTCAATTCTCCATCATTTGTGATACATTATAATTGTTCCATATCTGTTTGTGTTCCTAGTATTTGAGATAGTTACCCATTAGTAAGCAATAAGAGAATCTCAGAGGTTGAGTATTTTTGTCTTACTGATAATTGACATGGATGGTTCAGATAGTTAAACAATAATGATCTTTATCTTAACTAATGATGTCTTTTCATATCAATAAATACATATACTCTCATCAATAGTTTTACTTTAGTATATGGCTTGCTGGGAAAGTTATGCCAGTTTGAATAATCAGTTACCATATGCAAAGAAGCCTCAAGGAATCTGGTGGAGCCTCATCCAATCCAATGCTGCATAACTGCGAACAAAGATTTAAGTAACTCTCTAAGATTTTGTTTGTCACCTCATCCTTGATATGTAATTCAATTCACTTCTGTCTTTCAGTTGAAATTCTTGTTAACTGGTGAAAGTTTAACATTGAGTACAAGTTAATTGGCTATGAGCTTCCACATGATATCATAGATTAATTCTCCTGGTTCTTCAGTGAAAAGATAGTTTCACAATTCGGAGTGGATGCCACTTATCTTTTATTCTATTAGCTCAAACTGAGTCATATTTTGTTGAAAGTTCTTTTGCAGCAGAATGAAAGACTTCATGAGCTAATTGTACACTGACCCCTGAATTTTTGTGCCTGACCAGTAAATCTTCATTCCAGTGAGAAGACACTGAAACCGGTTTTGAGGACAAGAAGAGCATCATCTGAAATGGACACATTCTTTCTGTCAGAAGTTTGGTAAAAAAATTCTGATTCATTATCAACTAGAAATCCATGATGCCTTGAAGCTATTTTAAAATTGTGTCAGTGATCATTACCACTTCTATACTTATTTTGGGACATGTTTTTACTTGGTGTTTTTCAGCACCACACATTATGCCACTAGTCTAATACATTAGCTTTATAATTCGCCATTAAAAAACAAATTCTTTGAGAAATTTTCACCCGAGAAACATGGAATATCGATTTCGTTCTTGCAGCAAATCGCTATTTTTAAACACCTACAAGGATTTCTCTCTCTCTCTCTCTCTCTCTCTCTCTCTCTCTCTCTCTCTCTCTCTCTCTCTCGATTGAACTGACTCGAATATGTTACCAGGAATAGTTAATCACATTTGTTTTGATCTGTTGGTGTTAGCTAAGATCTTCTGATATCTTCTATAGATTTGAATCCTTATTTTTTGGATGAGAACTAAATTCCGTTTAATTATAACTTATGCATTGTAAAAGAAAACTCTAAGAACTAAACGATCCATTTAATGATCAAGAAATAAAATAACGAACTAAAATGAAGCGGAATACTTGTATTCGGTTCTTTGTGTTAGGCGAAATAAATGAAAAAGATAAAACACACACATAAAATACAAAAAAATAATGAAGTTTATTTTTAATTGAGAATGTATGGTGATTGAATTCTCTTTTTTTTTAAAAAAAATAATACATGTAGAATAACTTAAATCTTAGTATCAAATAATTGATTTCTCCGTCTTAATTATTCAAAAAATTATTATTCACGAGAGGTCATATTAATTTACTACTAAATTTAAATTCAATTCATTATCAAACACTTTGTATTTTTTGCTTTCGTTCTTCTGTGTGGTCGGGTACAACTAGTTTCCATTCATGTACCCTTCCTTAGATTTGGTGTGCCTGGTCAATCTTTTATCTTATTGGGGCCCTGTTCAGACTTTTGTCGTATAAATTAGTTAGGGTCAGCAAGTTAGTACTGACAAATTTAAATTTCCAAATATAATTGAGAGAGGCTAATTTATGAGGTCGTTTGTTAAAAATAAAATAAATTGTTATTCTACTTTATACTACCATTTTTTTTAAAAAATGATAATAATAATATTTATATTTTAAAAATATTTATAATATCAAAGTATGATATTTCAGAAAAAAAAAGATTCTACCAAATATGTGATCTTATTTATTTTTTCTAATAGAATTAAATTTTAATCATTATCTACCGAGTGACAATTTTTTAATCAAACTGTCTTTAATATATTACATCATCTAAAATTTTCTTTTTACATCCTCTTACACAAAACAAAGCATTTAATATTGAGTCAATAACTTTGGTGTAGAGGCCAAATTTGAAGGCTGACAACTTAATGTTCAACGATTTGTATCTGCCCATTCAAAGCCCTCCTCCACCAGCATCTTGTTGAGCTACGTGATACGCAATTTCCAGTTCTCCACTATTTTCTGAGCCACTTCATAGCTTTAGAAACTACGCCAAGTTTTCCCATTTGGGAGGAGACAGTGAAAGCAGAGGCCTGTGGCTAAAGGACTGAAGGATGAAGATATAATGGAGTCTTCCTTGATGAGGGACGGGAAGGTTGTTGCAGGAGTCGAGGAGGAGGTGATGGAAGAGCTCAATGCTAAGTTGCAGAAAGCCAAACTGGAAGCAGGGAAGACAGTGGCAGATGAAGAGGAAACAGAAGACATCAAAATGGAACTGGAGCCAAGGACCAGAGTGGCATTTCCTTCCAAGCTCGAGGATGGTATGCAGCTGATCACAGTAGGGTTGAAGAGGAAGAAGATTGTGGCCATCGGTCTAAACATTTATGCCTTCGGTACGTCATTTGTACCATTGTTGTCTGTGCTTAATAATGTCAAGAAGATCACTGATTTCTGCATGAACATTGCATGCATGCATGCAGGGATGTACGGCGACAATGGCGGGATGCGAGGGCTCCTCATGGCCAACTTCGCCAAGGCACCCGAGAAGCCGACGAAGGAGCTCTACGAAGCAGTGATCAGCAGCGACATCAGCATGGTGGTGAGACTGGTAATAGCATTCGGAGGCCTCAGCATGGGCATTGTCAGGAAGAACTTCGACGAGGGCCTCGGGGCATCGATCAAGAAGTTAACTGGTGGTCAGAAGAATGAGGAGCTCATAAACAAGTAAACAAGTTTGGATTTTGTTGTTCTTTGATCAATGTTCTTCTTTTACCTTGTTAATTCACATGTACAGAGTCCTGGGAGCAGCAAAAGACAGCATGAAGCTGCCTTCTGGATCAACCATAGAGATAACAAGGCTTCCTGGATACGTCCTCCAGACTAAAGGCATGCACATATGTATATATATAACCTGTTAAGTCGAATTGTTGACGTGATGCTCAAAATGATTCAACGTGTTGTTGCAGTGAAGGGGGAGTTGCTGAGCAGTGTGGCGAGCGAGTTGCTGTGCAGAGCCTACTTCAACATGTATCTGGGTGACGACGCCATCGACAAGGAGGCGAAAGAAAGATTTGGGGCGTCGCTGCTCTCTCTGTTTTGAGCTCCAACAAAGTGGTGTGGGCAGAAGAACAAGGACTCGCTGTTTGCTTCTCTCAGACGACCTTAATTTCCAAATGAATTATGCCAGCTCCTTTTGTGCTAACGATATTGGAAAGTTGTGAAGAATTATATGCATAGTGGAATAATGTCAACGTATTATTAGCCCATTTTTATTTATATTTATCAATATTATTAAAATCGGACCGGACCTGCTGGTCTGACCAGTTCAATTGCGAACCAGTGACTAGTCCAGTCCGGTTTGATTGCAGACTCGATTTTAATATCAAATCGGATAAAACCGGTTCGAACCGAAAAAAAACTAATGAACCGATGAATCGGTGAAAAATTGGTTCAAACTCAAATTTGAAAAAAAAATCAATTATAATGCAGGGAAAATTTGTAAAAGGAAAATAATTACTAAAAATAAAATGGGAAACAAGAGGGAAGAGAATTAAATAGGGAGAAGAAATGGAAAAAAAAATGAAAGATAAAGTAATAAAAGTAAACCAAGTGAAATAATAGGAGAGTAACAATAACTTGAATTAAATAAGTAATATATCATTATTAGTGTAAGAATAATATCAATCCACATAACTTTTTGGTAAGCACTAATTTTATAAAAGAAAAATAATTGGAAAAATCAAAATTAGAAATAAGAATAAATGAGATGACAATAAATAAGGAAAAGAGAAAGAAATGAAAAAAAAGGAAAGATGATGTGGAAATAAAAGAATTTAAAGTAAAAAATAGGCAAATTAGCAACAATTTTGATTAAAATAATTAATATAGTATTATTAGTATTATGTAAATAATAATATGTTAATTCTCATGATTTTTTGTAGGCATTAATTTTTATAATATAATAATTTAAAAAAATAGTTCAACTCGAATCAAGGTAAAAAGATATTGTAAGAAATAGAAAGAATTTAGAAAAAAAGAAACACAAAAATACTAGGCAAACTGAAAAAATAGAATGACAAAATAAATATAGAAGAAGAATTAATAAAAAAATGAAATGAAAAGCAAGAAGGTGAAATACGAAAATAAATAAAATAAAATCTAAAGTAAGCATTAATTTTTTAAACATACAACAAATAATATTTTATGTTATATCTAATGATTAGTAAATTATTATTACGTTTTGTATATAATAGATAACATATTCACTATGCTATATTAATACTATTATTTTAATAAAATTCGATTCAATCCGGTTGGACCCGATCCAATCGGTCCAACCGCGACCCAGTTGGACATCCGGTTCGATCTCCGATATATATATGTATAAGAATCCTTATACAATGCATATATGATCTAATAACAAGTTTGTGAATGTTGTTCATAATACAAAATTCAACAAAGTTAATTTTTTGACTAGTGGAAAAAAAATAATTTTATAAATAGATTCAAATGGATTAGGTATCAATGGAACCCTCCCCTTAAAGAATGGAGCAGAGAGAGAAATGAATTCGATCTTGATTAATATTATTAATTAGTTAACATTTTTTCCCTAATTTTCTAGGAGTGAAAAGGAAAAAGATAATGGTAAATTAATTTAGCTGATTATGAATTTAAAGGAGGGTGAGAAAATTAGTTCAAGAAAACTATTGATTTTTTAAAACAATTTTTTTGAATTATGAAAATAATTTGGTCCGACATATTTATGAAAAAAGAAAGAATGGGTTTGTAAAACTCGACAAAATCTTCTTCCACAACAATACGGCCCTCCTGCCGCTGCCATGTCTTTTCCGGCGCCTGCGCACGGCAAGATGAGGTCTCGGTCGCCGGACGTCTCCACACATAACAAATCCAGTAAGTGGAAGAGCAGGAAACAGCACAAGAAGTAGCCGCTGCAAGCCCTCTCCGCAGAGGAAGCCTCAAATCTGGACCAACAGCGTCAGAAGGTGGCGGAGGAAGACAAGCCTTCTAACCCCAAGCGGAGAAGGCTCCATGGTACTACCAGTGCTACTTCTTTCTCTTCTGGTTCTGCCGATGATGGTAATGGCGGCTCCGCGTCCAGGAAGTTGAAGCAGCAGAAATAAAAGTCTAGCTTTTTAGATAGAGTACGTGCTCATATTCTGTATGATGAAATATATTAAGTTTGTAGTTTCCTCAGGCGATGCCAAACCGTGGAATCACTGGAATGCCGAGTTCGTCAACACGCATGTCTCTTTTAGCCCTTTTATCCTTATTAATATTGGTGCAATTTTCTGACTGAAATTTACGTTGCTTGTAATCTGTAGCTTTTCACTGCCTTGCTCTCATTTGACCAGTCGCCGTGCATAGCCCATATTCATTTATCTTCTGATTTTCTCATATTGATTCCTGCAGGTCCATTTGTTTTCTCATTTTTCCTCTTTTACTTGGTTCATCATTAATCATTTTAATTATACGCAGGCTTTAAAATGTGTTGCCCTGTTACTTGACGAGAATAAAATGCAAAAAAAAAAGCATGATTCTTGAACATGGTTCCTGATCATAAAATACCTTCCCGAGTTATTATGCAATCATGTCAAAAAAAATCTTTCAGAAGGATAGTAGATGATTTGCATATTGCCCCAAATTCATGTCACCACGTAATTATCACAACCTTCAATTATTATAATTATCCTTTGAACTCAACTTTTGTCAATTGAACTCATCTTTAATTGGAACAAAAGACCATATACTGCCACTTGGTAAAAATGGTTTCCCTCTTTTCCTTGTTGGCTTGCATGGTGATTACCTTCTTGATGGCCATATCTAATTCCAAATGGGAACATGGTCTCTGTATCTAATTATATGTGTGCATAAATGCACACAAGATCTGCTTATATATGCAGCATATATAATCCATAGCAATTTGATTCTTCGTACTAAGATGCTTGAGCCTGCCTTTTTTCTAAAGCCAAAATAATTTCTAGCTTTTAGCTTTCTATTTTCGAGACATATTACGATAGCTATTCTATTTTATTTTGTGATATTATTTTCAGTCATATTTTTAATTTGTTTGCAGATGTGGATGAGGTTAAGTGGAGGACATTTTAGAATGCTAAATGAGCAACTATATACTTGCAGGTAAATGCATTCTCTGAAGCTATCATTTCATTGGAGACCGTAGTACTGTACTATTTGGTGGTACTTTCATTTTACATGCGTCACACCTGCTGAGGAATATCATATGTTGTTTGCATGGTCAGGGATAATTTAGCTAGCTGACAACAATAATCCAGCTACTCTCTCAAAGAAAAAACAATAATTTCAGCCAATGGTCTGTTTTATTATTGGTTAAAACTGATGGGAAGGACTTTCTTGATTGAAACATGATTTAAATATATGACAAAGTTTTCTTTTATTTGCTTTACATAGTATTTATTGTTTACAGTGACTTTTAGAATTATTATTTGCTAGTTTGCTACTATTCCAGCAACTCAGTGGCTTGCAGCTGATATTCATCCATCGGCAGTTGTCTGCATATAAAAAATCAGCTAACTTGTTCTATGAGAATTGTTTTTCCAGAATTTTGGTTATTCTTTCTCTTCCCTGTTCTCCATGAGTTTTAGGTTGGAGGGTGAAAGATAAATGGGAGGTGGCAGACAGCATTTATTGTGGGTATTGTAGAGTGTTTTTATTATGTAGATAAAGTAAACTACTGGGAAGTTATTGTCTTACTATCTTTGATGAAAATCGTATTGATATCCTGATGTTTTTTTTTCTTTTGTTTTAGTTGTGTCGAGGCTTTCAACTTGTTCAAGAAAGACCCAGAACTTTTCGATGTGGTAAAATCTTTTCCACTTTCTGTTTCCTTTTACTGATTTGCTTTATCCATCTGCTACTTCTTTTTCTAACTTTAGTTCTAAATATGACCATGTTCTTCTTTTTGTCTGTCCAGTCAATTGAATTTAATATACCTATGATGTTGGACAAAATTCTTTTCTAATTTTGTAGTACAGTACATTCTATCCTAAGTTAGTTGTCTAACTTCGATGATTGAAAAAAAAGAGTTGAAATATCAATTTTTCTTTTGTAATTCACTTTCTGGCTTTCCCTAAGAAGATGATTGTGAAGCAATGTTATCTTTTTTATATGTGCAAGTCTCTTTTATGAGTAAGCCTAGACAGCACTGTATATATGTGCATTATCAAATGATTTCTTTGGGCTCTTGCTACATCTTCTTGTACTTACTACAAGGGGAGTTGCATACAAAATTCTCCCAAAACCTGCATTTACCCAGCTATCTAGCACATATTGCGTAAAATTAATGTTGTTCATATTAAATAAAATAGAATTGTTAGTTGATTCCTGACCTGACATCACAACCTCCACATGGTTGTACTTCTTTTAAAATGCAGAAAACCTTTTAGTGACCTTGCTACTAGGCCCACTACCTTCCATAAAAATATCTATGATTCCTTAGATGTTTTTGTTTCAAATTCCTTTAGTATGAGATTTCTTCAGGCTTTCTAATTTTCTCGAATTTAAAATTGATGGGGATTATATCATCAACATGCACACTAAGTGCAGACCTATTGCCTCCAGATAATTTCTTGAGAAGAAGACTGGTCTGAATGTATTTGGTATCTTATACTAAGAACGAACTTGCTAGATCAAACTCTTTGAAAATGTTTCAATCTATATTAAATACTCTCAAGTTTGCATACCTTATTTCTAGTGAGGTCGTTTATTTAGACATGGATGAATTTCAGTGTGCACTTTTCCTAACTCTCAAAAAGACATTTTTGGAATTGAGTGGTAAGCAGCTCTTCCTCGCTTAAGTTGGTCTCGTGTTTGAGTTTCTGCGAGCACAGCAGAAAATTTCTGCTGGGGGCCTCATTCATCATAGTTAGGCATGTGACTTGGGGTGACAAAAATTTAGTTGGATTCAAGGTACTCATTCCCTGATTAGTGTGGTTACCACTCCCATGCTGTTGCGGGGTTTGATATATATCAACCGCTTCCAGATATTGGGGTGACAAAAGACATCTTTGGCATCCTATTGCACACTAGCCAATAACTGTTAGGGATGCTAATTCCCTAAGAATGTTTAGTTTTTCAAAAGAACCAAATGTTTTGTGATAGTCTACTCCATAGGTTTGAGTAAACAGTTTGCCACTAGCTTTGCTTAACATTCATGTTGTACTTCACAGTGGATACACATTGATAACCTCTAGGTTTCTCTAAGGTAGGTCGAATTACAAATTCTGTAGGTATCATTCATCTCTAATGTCTGTATTTCCTCAATCACATCTTTTGTTTTTTTGTTTACCTTGGATCAACCATAGCTTTATGGATAAATTTAGGAATATCAGCTTTGGAGAGATTGGTATTGAAGGTACGGTAGGAAGGTGATAAAATTTGTATGGCAGTTTCTTCAAAAATATTTCAAGACAGTAAAAATAGACATGGGATTGAGCAATGTTGTCAAATACTAATTCTGATTTGACACAGACGGGTTGAATAAGCATGTAATACATGAGATCTTAACACGGAACGAATGATTCTACCAAATTTCAAAGCATATGTATTAAATTATATGAAAATAAAAAGGAAATAATGGAGGTGCTACTTACTTAAGTAGGTAACACCGTATTACCTATCGTTCACCCGTTACAAAATGACCAAAATACCCAAAAAAATATTTAAAAATGGCCTTCAGATCTTCCAATACGGGTGGACCGAAAAATCCAATACGGTCGTATCGATATTGTATCACAATTCAGACTGGAGCACAATACGGTCGTACAAATCAATACGGCCGGACCGAAATTTGCTCAGGTTGACAATACGGCCGTATTCTTCACGTTGGTCTGACCGTATTCTTCCTCCATTCAGTTGTCTTTCTTCCTCAGCATCTGTACGACCGTATTCTTCACGCCGGGGCGACCGTATTCTCTCTGAAAACTTGATATTTTCCCGATTTCGTGTGCTTGTCGTCTCCTGTCAAAACAAATACAACTTTGTGTTGATCTCCGAATATTAGACATACATAATATCTAAATAAACTCAACTTTAATACTAAAAGGAGTCGATTTGCATTCATTTCATTCACTTATCAATCTCATTGGGAAGTGAGCGGACGGCCAAAGCACTGACAGAAGAGGGAGCGGACGTCCGAGGATCTCAATGGAATGAGCGGACGCCCGAAGTATCCACAAGGAGGAGCAGTGGATGCCCGAAGGATTTAGGGAGAATCAGCGGACGACCACAAGTGTGCCAGAGGTTATGGCACAAGTCAAGTCGGTCGACCGAAGAATCTTGACGAAGGCCTTCAACTCCAGAAGTGGACGTCCGGGTGATTGAGGTTCAATCAGCGGGTGACCAGAGAAGTTGAAGGAGATGGTGCAGTGTCAAGTCGGGCGACCGCAGGAGCAACGGACGACCGANATATATTGTAATCCCAAGAGTCTTGAAAAATAACTTTGGCAAATTAGCTACTGAGAGCTTGAGCGAAAGAAAGCCTTAGTTCCCCTTCTGTGATTCGAGTGAAGAATCCAGGATAGAAGGGAGTGTGAGTTCGTGAGCGAAGTGTAAGAGGTTGTCTCCTCGTCCTCTAGAAAAGAAAGGAGAAAGTTGTAAGGGAGCCTTAGCCTTGAAGGAGTTCAGTGATCTTCGGAGGTCTCAAGTTCGAGAAGACCGGAGCGGAGACGTAGGCCAGGAGTTCGGTCGAACCTCGTCTACAAACCTTGGTGTTTGTTCGCTTGTTTGTTTTTCTGCTTCCTTCTTCTTCTACTTATTCGTATTTGTATGTGTGCTTCCGCTAATCTAACTAACCTAATTGAGTCAAAGTAGAAAAAGTGTTAATACACCAATTCACCCCCCCTCTTGGTGCCATCTAGATCCTACAGGGGGGCGTGACATTCGGGACATTGATGGGTCGACGGTTGTGGGGTGTTACGATGTGATTGCGGCCCGTTACGAAATTGTTGCGGCCGTTTCGAGGAGGCATTTACTATTCGTCAATTACGGGTCACGAGAAACGATTGTGGTGGGTTGTTACGAGGTGGAATTTAATGGGATGCTGATGAGCTGAGTAGTGGCCAGTGACAATTGTCGTGAGGTGTTAAATGTAGGTTGTTGGTGGTTGTGGCAATAATGTTGGTTCATCACGGCCCGTGATATCTTGTCACGACCCGTGAAGGGGCGAAAATGATTAATAGTGGGCCGTGATGGTGGTTATGGGCCGTAAATCGGGTGTCAATGGGAAGTTTGCAGTTTGGCTGATGACTTACGGGCCGTGATGAATGGTCACGACCCGTGATAGAAGTCATGAAGGTGATCTTCAGGTCTTGATCAGTTCTAACAGGCCGTAGGTTGGGTATTTGTAGGTTGATGGTGATTGCCTATTGGAGGACTTACGGCCCGTAATACAATCTCACGGGCCGTGATACATTAGTAGTTTGCAGAAGGGCCCGCTGTCGAGCCTGTGATGTGGTAGTCACGACTCGTGAATTCAAAGTGGGGCTTCAGTCTATAGGTGTTACAGGCCATGATGTATCATCACGGCCCGTTATGGCTTAAAGTGCTGAAATTTGTGGTCGTGGTAAGTTGCTCACGGGGTATGATATCGGGTCTCACGACCCATGACACTTGGTAACGACCCATGGTTGAAAATAGGTTCTAAGGCAACTAGATGCATTCGAGAACGACAAACCTAAATAAAAAATAAAAATGTCAAGAAAAAGAAAAATCTAACTAAGGGACAGGGTTAGGAGGATTAGTTCTAATTTAAAGTCTTTAGCTTGACTTGGTTTGGTGTATGCCGAGGTTTATGAACTGATGATGAAATCATAATGGTACGCAGTAGACAATAAGGAACAATCTCACCAAGTGTGTGATATCATCGTTGATGTTCGTCATGGTGAATTTCAGCAAACACGATAAGAACTTGCACCGGTTATTTCGATGGTTTTCCTTTGTCTCTAATTGTTGGGCCTTTACGACATTGTGGTTTGTGTTGCTGCTAATTTTGTCTCAATAATAGGCTCCTTGGTCGCCATTGCAATGCTATTGTTGGTCTATATTTTGGTAATTCCTTGGCTTTGTTTGGTGACCGTTGCGTTGATGACTCCGGTAGATCCATAGTTGATGTTTTTTGGAGCAGTGGAGGCAGAAATTTTGGTGTCTGAATTGGAGGTAGTGATGCTAGATTAATAGAAGAGTCCAAAGGAGAGCTTTTCCTTCTGACTTTTCTCATCTTCAATTGTATATTCACTCGTCTCTTTGACACGTCATTCGGTAGTCCATGTCCTTCTGAGAGATTTCCTTTTAGGCCATCATCTTCGTTGGTGTGAATAATGGCATGGACATATAATGACTGGTGAGTCCTCCTCGATGTTCTTCTCAGAATTAACATGTTGAGAATTCAATTGCGCAACTTGATTCTCTAATGCATGCAGCCTTGTTTCTAGATCATCGAATTTGAGTTGACACTCGAGTTGATGGACCACTTC
>LTAE01000634.1:45513-75909 GCA_001647135.1 Pontederia paniculata
CCAGGCGAGACAAATGATCCGCTACCAGATTTTCCGTTCCTTTCTTATCCTTCACTTCCACATCGAATTCCTGGAGTAGAAGGATCCAGCGAATCAAGTGGGGCTTTGCGTCCTTCTTTGTTATGAGGTGCTTTATCGCTGGATGATCTGTATACACAACAACTTTGGAGCAAACAAGGTAAGCACGGAATTTATCAAAAGCATAGATTACCGCCAGAAATTCCTTCTCTGTTGCGTAATTGAGCTGAGCTAGGGTTACTGTCCGGCTTGCATAATAGATTGCCCGGAAAGTCTTGTCTTTGCGCTGCCCCAGCAGTGCTCCAATTGCTACGTCGCTCGCGTCACACATTATCTCGAATGGCTCATGCCAATCTGGCGCAACGACAACCGGTGCAGAAATAAGACATCTCTTGGGTGTATTGAATGCCTTCAAACACTCATCATTGAACTCGAACTTTGTGTCCTTCACCAGCTGCTGAGTGAGTGGCTTCGCTATCTTTGAAAAATCTCTGATGAAGCAGCGATAAAATCCTGCATGCCCGAGGAAGCTCCTCCCAGCCTTTACGCTCGTCGGTGGTGGAAGATTTGCTATCACGTTTATCTTGGCCTTATCCACCTCAATTCCCTCTTGCGAAATCTTGTGGCCAAGCACAATACCTTCTTGTACCATGAAATGACACTTCTCCTAGTTGAGAACAAGGTTAGTTTCTTCGCATCTCTACAACACTAAAGAAAGGTTATGCAGACAGTTCTCAAAAGAATCACCAAATAAAGTAAAGTCCTCCATAAATACTTCTAAAATATGCTCATTCATGTCAGAAAAAATGGACATCATGCATCGCTGGAACGTCGCAGTTGCATTGCACAGTCCAAACGGCATCCGCCGGTAGGCAAAGGTACTATAAGGACATGTGAGCGTCGTCTTCTCCTGATCTTCCGGTGCTATAGCAATCTGGTTGTAGCCCGAGTATCCATCCAGAAAACAATAGAATTGATGACCTGAAATACGCTCAAGCACTTGGTCAATAAAAGGCAAAGGAAAATGGTCCTTACGAGTGGCCTCGTTCAGCTTGCGATAGTCAATACACACGCGCCATCGAGTCACGGTCCTTTGGGGCACTAGCTCGTTGTTCTTGTTGCTGACCACCGTGATCCCTCCTTTCTTTGGCACCACTTGGACTGGACTAACCCATGGACTGTCCGAAATCGGGTAGATCACCCAAGCATCCAACAACTTTATGACCTCTTTCCTTACCACCTCTTTCAAGGTGGGGTTGAGTCTGCGCTGAAACTGGGAAGTAGGCTTTGCGTTCTCTTCCATTAGAAACTTGTGCATACAAATTATTGGAGATATTCCTTTTATGTCCAAGATCGACCAAGCCAAGGCTGCCTTGTGTTTTCTCAAGACTTCTAAAAGTAGCTCCTCCATTTTAGCAGAAAGTTGAGAGGAGACGATCACAGGGAAGGAGTCTCCCTCTAAAAATGCATATTTGAGGTGTGTCAGGAGTTGCTTCAATTCTGGGAGATTTGGTGGTGGTGTCTTTTCCTTTTCAAATTCTTGTTGCTCCTCCTTGCTGAACTTTTCTTCCTCTTCAGGTTTCATCAATTCGTTTGGGCCGTCCACCAATTCTTCATTATTACCTAATGTTTCCTGCAAAGTTTCTAACACAATCTCATCCACATCGTCAGTGTTATCATCTTCAAAAGTATCAATATTATAACAAGAAGAATAATCAATGGCATGTTTCATAGCATTGTTAATGTCAAACATCAAATCTTGCTCATCTATCCTAAATGGGAGCTTCCCTTGCTGGACATCAATCAAAGCGTTCCCTGTTGCCAAGAAAGGTCTTCTCAAAATGATCGGTGGCTCCACCTCGGCATCCATCTCTAACACGAGGGAATCTGCAGGGAAAATGAATTTGTCTACCTTGACAAGGACATTTTCCAGCAGCCCCTTTGGCCTTTTGACGGATTGGTCCGCCATTTGAAGGGAAACTGAAGTTGACTTCAACTCTCCATATCCTAGCTTCAGAAAAATAGAATAAGGCATTAAATTTACACTTACCCCCAAGTCACACAGGGCTTTTTCACAGTAGTAATCGCCAATAGTGCAGGGCACTGTGAAGCTTCCTGGATCCTTCATCTTGGGAGGTAGCTTGTGTTGATAGACCGCACAATATTGCGGTGTAAACTTCACTACTCCTTGAGCTTCTATCTTCCTTTTATGCGTCAAGATATCCTTCATGAACTTCGCATACTTTGGCATATTCTACAATGCTTCATAGAAAGGAAGATTGTTTTGCAATTGTTTAAATATATCAAGAAAGCGCGCAAATTGCTTATCAAGCCATTCTTTGCGAAATTTCTGGGGGTATGGGAGATCCCCCAACTTGTGTGGTTCAGTAAACAACATCTTCTTCTCATAATTTATGGTTGATGCAGACTTTATTTTCAGTTTCTCTTTAATCACAAGTTGTTGGTCATCATTCTCCTCGCTTTGCTCCCCAAGTTGCTTTCCACTCCTAAGAGATATTGCTTTCGCTTCTTCTCTGGAATTTTTTTTTGTGTTACTTGGTAGCGAACCCGGCGTGCGTCCTGCAAGAATGTTAAAAATCTGGCCAACTTGAATCTCCAGGTTGCGTATGCTAGCATTCTGGTTGTTGACCTTTGTTTCCATAGTTGTCATAAACCTGGTCATAAGCTCTTCCAGGTTACTCTTTCCTTCTTGAGTTTGTTTCGGAGGAGGTTGGTGTTGCTGCCTCGAGTATCCTTGTTGTAGAGGGTGTTGTGGAGGTTGCTGCCCTTGATTTTGTCTCTAGGAAAAGTTCGGGTGGTTCCTCCAGTTGGGGTTGTAATTGTTCTCAAGCGGCTGATTCCTTGCAAAAGAATTAGAGACAAAGTTAGCGTTATCAAACATATTTTCTTGAGAGGAGTTACCTTCCATGATATATATGCTTGCTCCTCCACTTGTGTCATTCTGATTTGCTAGATTCAGGAACATGTCAAACTTCTTATTTAGTGACTCCAGCTGAGCCACCATTCCATCATTTGTTACACTATTCACCCCTCGCTTTAGAATTGTTCGCTTTGTCCTCCAAGAGTTGAGGACTACATCTTCAATCAGCTCATAGATTTCATTTGGGCGCTTCTTGTCCATCACCGTGCCTCCAGCTGAGGCATCTAGCTTGTTCTTATCACTTTGGCATAGTCCGTTGTAAAAGCCCTCCATGAGCTCCCACAAAGGAATCCGATTATCAGGGACCCGCAGCAAGGAGTTCCCTGAATCGATCCCATGCCTCAAATAGTGTCTCATCATCATTTTGCCTGAAAGATCTCAGCTTATTTCTCAGTTTGGCGGCCTTCTGTGGACAATATTTGTTTATAAATTTCTCCACCAGCTGCGCCCATGTAGCAACTGATCCTGTAGGCAAAGTCTTCAACCAAGTGAAAGCTTTATCACGTAAAGAAAAAGGAAATAAACGTAACCGTGCAGCATCCATCGAGACACTATTGCACTTAAAAGTGCTACAGATGTTCAGGAAACGATCCAGATGATCGTGAGGACTCTCATTGAATGCTCCACCAAATTGGGATGATTGGATCATCCTAACTATGGCTGGATTGATCTCGAAATTGTTGGCGTTGATGACTCGAAGTGTAATTCCAGATTCAGCATCTGTGTACTTCGACGCCACATAGTCTCTCATCGTCATTTGGATCTCTTCATCATTGTTGGCTACAATCTCGGCGTTCCTATTATCAACCATTGCAACTTCTCTCCTTCGGTCTCTGATAAATCTTTCAATTTCAGGTTCAAAGCGCAATGGTTGACTTGAACTTCTCGTTAGTCGTCGACCTCCTTGCTGTGTGTGCTCCAGAATTGGTGGCTTGTGATGTCAAATTCTCTTGAAAAATACACAGCCACAAGTAAAACAGAAAATATAAAAGTCTCGGTAACATAAAACTAGATAAGTTAAAATAGCTCCCCGCAAACGGTGGCAAAAACTTGATGCGAAAAATGCGAACACAGCAAATCAAATGCTATCAAGTGCACTAGTCGAAAAAGTAATACAATGATAAAGTAGAGTGTCGAACCCACGAGGAACTATGTAATTATCTAATCCTAGAGGTTAATAGGAGACAACATTGGATTTTGGGTTGATTTAGTTTCAGAAACAGAAAAGTAGAACTAAGATAAAAAGGATATTAACAATGAGAATGATTGATGACTAGGGCTAGATGAAACATGGAATATATATGCACCGATAGTTCTCACAGAAACAATTACACATGCAAATTTTTAACACTTTCTTTCAGATGGATTAGGAATATACCTAAGTATGATTCTCCTTATCGGATCAATCAACTATTCAAATAATCATCATCTAACAAGCACTCCTTAACGGTTTTACTTCTCATATTTAGATCACAGAATGCAATACGAATTATTCCTAAACTATTAACTTACCCTTAACGGGTTAACCTAACAAACCACACCTTTATTCCGTCCTTAACAGATCAAAATAACTTGTCATGTATTGCTAGCGAATAATCACACTACACAGTTAATGATCAATACAGAAATTAGACTCATGCAAACATGATCTAAAAAACAAATAATAATATCAATAACAAGTCTAGAAAACATATAATCATCCAAAGCCTAATACAAATGTCATAAAACAAATTCGTCCTAAGATAAATTACATAAAACTATGATAAAATGTTTATCTCAACATTAAATGGAACTGGAAATACTCTTTCTGGAAAGTGAACTCTGAATCGTCTCCTTAACGGATGATCAACTCTTCCTTGTCCAACAACCCTTGGGGAGTAATCTTTGTTCTCTGGCTTCAAAGTGCAGGTTGACGGCTCCTAGCATACCTTCCCAGATTGAAGACGAAGCATCTTATACCCTAGGGTTTCTAGGGCTAAAAGTAGATCCTTCATGTAAGTTGTTAGATCAAAACTCTTTCGACCAAGGGTGGTGATTGCAATCTCAGAAAGAATAACCTTCATGTCCCACAAAATAACTCTCAAATCGGATCTTAAAAGTTTTGGATCAAATCAGCATCTTCGTGGCCATCGAACCACTTCGAATTCATAATTGTATCATCGTCCATGTCTCCATCACGGGCCGTTACAGAGTATCACGGGCCGTTACAGAGTATCACAGCCCGTAAGTGCATCTGACATGTCTCTGTTCAACATCTTACAGCTCGTAATCATGTATTACTGCTCGTAACTCGGTTTTTGATCCAGCAGTATCCAGCATTCTTCACGACTTACGGCCCGTAACAACGGCTCGTAATGAATTGATCAACAGATGATGGCGCTCCTGTCAATGTGACTTTTGATAACGTCCCATAATTGCTTGTGTAACGACCCGTAACATGGGTTACGGCCCGTGAAGTTCTATGAATGTGAGTTGATGCTCTCTGTCGTAGCCTTAACACCCCATGACGGCTCGTTACATGCCGAGTCTCTAGCAGTTTGGTCTCCTCATGGCCCGTGATATATATAACGGCCCGTAAGTCGGGCGCCGAGTCGTTCTGAAACTTTCGCACATCATGACTTACGGCCCGTGATGCGTCTTCACGGCCCATAATGAGTTGAGCTCCAAGTTGAGCAGCCTCTGTTTGACGTCGTGATGGAGCGTTGTGGCCCGCAAGTTGAAAAGTAACGGCCCGTAATGTGTAATCACGACCCGTAATGAGTTGAAGGCTGCTCTGCTAAGGTCGTGACTTTGCATACGGCCCAAATAATGGACGACGTTTGCATCTGGTCTTCATGTATCACGGCCCGTAATGTGTCATCACGGCCCATGATAGCTGTCGTGACTTGGGTACTCTTCTCCGAACTTCGTTCTTTCTTCGGTGTTTGTCCAAAAGTTATTTCCTTAACCATATCAGCCGCCTATCTACAATAAAAACACCAAACAAAGGTAGATTCCGACACTTTGAAGAATTATAATAAAATATGGACAAAATAGATGCATGCCATGAAGAGGACTCTCCAAAACAGACCTAATGCAGACCCTAAAACATGTGAGAATATGCATGCATCACTCTGACTCCAGATTTTGGAATAGTTGGTCTTGCAAGGTTAATCTTCTTTCAATTGTTGCAATAAACTGACAAACCATCTCTTCAAGATTGCTCTCAGATTTTTTTACTGTCTGGACGCCATATGGATTTTTGTTTTGTTGCTGTCTCAAATTTGATGTTTCTCTCCAAATTGGTGATTTGGTCTTGATGTATGGAGAGTTTCTTCAGCACGACATTCATCATATTTGTGTTGAGAGCTAATGGTTCCATGAGGTGAATTTCTTCTAGCGTCTTTCTGAATTTTGTTTTGCATTTCAGCTTCTTTGTTCTCCTCAATTTGTTGGCTGGTATTTGCTTTCTTCTTCGCCATTGAGGGTAGATGATGTGTGCTTGAAGGTCAAGTTGTGTACAGAAGATACTTCCTGAAAAGCTTACACAACACTAGAGGAAATGTGAAGGTAACAGAAAATAAAATCTCAAAGCAGCTTGAAATCATATTAGTAAAAAATAATTCCCCGGCAAAAACTTGATGTGAAAAATGTTGACATAGGCAAAATCAGATGTTAGCAAGTGCACTAGTCGAACAAGTAATAAAGTGAAATAGTAGAGTTGTTGATCCCACGAGGAATTATATAACTACCTAATCAGAATTCTAGGCTACTAGGATATAACATTGACTTCAGGATTGGGTGTTCAGAAAACTAACAATATATAAATATAAGTAATAATATAGAGATGATAACTAGAGTCTGGATAATACTAAACTCAAGATAGGTACTCAGAAATCTTGCACAACAATCGAATATGAGAGAAAATCACTATAAAATCCTCAGATGTTTAGGCAAACCTAAGATATGAATTCCCTTAACGTGTAACTCGACTATCTTGTATCAAACGATCCAAAAAATACCCCTTATCGGGTCTATCCTCAGGAAGATAACACAAGATGCAATAAGATGTTTCCCTAGACTATTAAACCACTCTTAACGGGTTGACCTGATAGACCACAAACGACAACGCCCTTAACGGGTCAAAATTGCAGGACACGAATTGCTTCAACTAGAAAGTCAATAATCAGTTCTACAGAATTTATGAACTAACAGAGGATTTGTCAATAGTCAACTAATTAATTCAAATCAAAACTAGAGAAAAACAATGCATTCAGCAATCATGTTCATGAAGAATCAATTCAACTAGAAGTCTCGAAAGTTATATAAATTCGGCCGTAGCAATAGTCTCAAAACATAAACTAACAGAAAATATTCAGAATAAACTCTCAAATTACAGAATAATTTCATCCCAACAAAATTATGGAATAAGAGATACTCTTCTGAATGTCGAGAAGACGACGAATAACTCCTTGACGGATGATGATCTTGACTTCTTCACAACCCTTCGGATTAGTCTTCGTTCTCTGGCCTTCTTCTCTTTTACAGCACCCTAGCCTCTTCCTTAGATCTCTGGATAGGATCTAAAATATGATATGAGATATGAGCCTCCAAGATTCCAACCTTCTCCCCCTGGTTGCAGAAAGTCTTTTATACCTAGGTTTTCCTAGGGTTGGATTAGCATTACATGTGAACCCTTCGATCAAATCTGCTCCTCGATCAATGGTGATGATGAGAGTCCAATAAAACTTATGCAAATCCTCAGAAAAGATAGAAATTCAATCTTTGAAGTCTTCAATCAAATCTTAAACTTCCTGGCCGTCAAATCATCTTAGAATCGCGAATATATCAAACTGCATACCTTCATCACAGCCCGTGATAGGATGTCACGGCCCGTAAATATAGGTGTTTTCATTGTTCCTTGAATCGTCACGGCCCGTGATCATGTCACGGCTCGTAACTCGGACACTGAGTAGGTTCTGCTCTCGGATTCTTCGTATGTTACGGCCCGTAACATTGCATCACGACCCATTATGGACTTCGCTACTGCTAATACTGCATCACAGCCCGTAACATAGTGTTAAGGCCCGTGATGGATCCAGGGTGTTGATTTCTTCCTCGAGCTCGTCCATTTTCGATATTCTGATGATTCAGATCCTCTTTCCGCCTTTTCATGTGATTGTCTACAAAAGACCACCAAACAAGAGTAGCTTCCGGACTTGGAAGAATATAATCAAATAAAATAGAAAATAGATGCATGCACTGACAGAATGACTTAAAATAATGCCTAAAGCAAGTCCTAAAATATGTTATAAAATGCATGCATCACCTTGCTACTGGTTTCCATGATTCGTCTCACGTTCTGATTCTTGGCCTGCAAAATAATAGTCTGGTTCTGCCGTTGTTTAGGTTATTCCTCGAATAAAAAGTAGCATTTTTAGTTTTAGTGTTGTCTCGATTGTGGGTTCATTTTCACTTGGAGAGATGTATCATGTAACTGTTCAGGGTGTTTTGACCAAGAAACAAAATTCCACTTATAATGATATTGATACAAAAAGACTGTTTGAAGTCTCAATATGATACTTCCTCATTTTGTTAAATAAAGTTATTGCAATGTTCAGATTATTTATTAAATGTAGTTTCTTAGCAAGGGAATCTTATCATTGCCATGCATATTTAATTTTTTCATGTGATGTATGTTTCACTCTTTAGTACCATGCAGGATATCAAGGGCAGATGTCACGATGGCCAGAACAACCTATTAACACAATCATTAGGTGGCTAAAGAATCACAGCACTTCTTTGAAGGTTGCTGATTTTGGTTGTGGTAAGAAGCTACAATAGACTATCATAAATTCTTCTAGATTGTGTGTTAACTCACAAGCTTCTACTTTCTGTTAATTCTTTTAAGGTTCATCTTTGTCTTAGAAATTTATTTTCTTGAAAGTCTGATAATTTGTTCCGACATGTCAGGTAGTGCTATCCTGGCCAAAAATGTGAAGAATAAAGTCTTCTCCATTGATCTTGTTTCGAATGACCTGTTAGTAATAGCTTGTGACATGTCTCGTGTAAGTATTATTTATTAATTATTTCTGTATAATTCAGTTCACATTCCGATGAAATGATTGGATAGCTCATAGAGCTAGTCTGTAAAATTTCTTATTCCAATATTGGTTTCTCTTATGAGTCTTATCTTCTTATTGCACACTTTGTAAAACCAATAAAAAAAGTTACAGGTCTCTCTTTTCGCCTGTGAGATATTTTCTGAAATTACAGCTTTTTAGGGATGCAACTATAGTTGGTTTATTGAGTTGACGCTGTGACAATTTTTTGTTAAATGTCATTGCCATTAGATTTCATACTAATTCATAACACATTTACATTGCAGTTTTCATCCATTGACATGCATCACTATATAATTGAGCAAATTTATAGGAATTTTGGCAAATAAAACACGCTGATATAATTCTTATAGTTTTGGCACATTCACATGCATGCAATATATACATATATTTCTTGGTTGTAAATTCCGGTTGCATCCTTAAGTTCTAGTTAATGTTTGTTCACATAATTAAATACTCATGGCATATTTAGTCTCCTTTTGTGAATGTGAAAAAGATGATTACTCTTTTTCCTAACTTGAATGACTATGCTAGTGTTCATAAGTTTAGTTGTACATGGTTTATAAGTAATCACGTTGTTGTTTTGCAGACACCACTTCATTCAGCATCAGTAGATGTAGCAGTCTTCCGTCTGTCACTGATGGGAACCAACTACCTTCCTATCTACAGGAAGCAAACAGAGTTCTGAAGCCATGGTTTTGTCACTTAACTAAATCTTCTTTAAAATCTTTCTCAACATTTTTCAAGCACTTATAATGTTGTTCTGCGGTGGATGGCTTCTCATAGCAGAAGTGCGAAATAGGTTCGATCCTCAAACAAACGGAGGATACCCAGAGAAATTCTGCGAATCTGTCAATCAATTTGGGCTTTCTCTTGTTTCCAAGGTTTGTTAAACCATGTGCCATTTTGTTTTACACCGGTCATGATCTCGTCTTTCTGAAAATTGCTATAGTTAACATTTTCAACACCCAGATAATATTTCAAGTAAAAAAAATAGTTTCTAATTGCTGATTCTTCTAACAGGATTTTTCAAATAAGATGTTTGTTCTCTTCTACTTTAATAAGAATTTAAGGTATTTTTTTCTCGCATCTTCTTTCCAGTATGATCTACTTTGTATCAGCTTTGTGATGCCGGTAATATGTTGCAGGAGAAAACTTCTGAACTTGCGAATATCGAGTGGCAAGAGTTGAAACCTTGCATTTACAAACGGCGATAATGCCCTTTTCCTTGATCCAAACTTCTCACTTTGAGGTGGAAGGGATTGGGTTTAGCCATTTGATGATGATATTAGAAATCATCAATGGCGAGAAGCTGCCAACAAATTGCGAATGAGGTATCTAAAGTAATTAAATTATTCTTAATAGTTCAATGTTTCTGGGTAAGAATATTTCATGTGATAACTTGTACTATTCAATTATATGAGTTGAGTTAGTAAACCAAAAGGTATAAAGTTATTTATTTTTCATAAGCTGGAAGGTTCTCAGTAACTGAAATAATATATCCTGCTATAATCACATTTTTTTTCTGAAAGAAAGGAGAAAGTTATCCAGTAGCAAGAAAGTCATTCCAATCAAAATTTTATTAACTTTATTCTAATAATTCCAAAATATTCTTTTTACCTGTACTTTATTAATATAATATAAAATTTAAAAATATAAAAATAAAGTAAGAGTACAAATGGTATTTAATAATTATTTTTAAATAATTGTGAGATTCGTTAGTAGATTCGTTTTCAGTGATTTTCCTGATCAAATTAGAGGTTACCAAGGAACCCCCTTATGTTATTAAAGAATATTCCATTGAAATTGTTTTTATTTTTAGTTTTTCCTTATATTTTAAAAGAAAGGGATTAAAATGATATTTTGTAGAAATAAAGTTAATAGAATTTTGGATGGAATGATTTGATTGATAATTCGAAATAAGTTAAGGCCAAAATTTGTATTTTTATAATTTAAGATTAGAAACTTAAAGAAAATAGTTATAGTTAAGGAGATGTTGAAAGAAGATGTTAAAAGAGGATAAAGAATATGTGAAGGATTCGAAACATCAGTTGAGCTAATAAAACCTTTCAAACGTTTCTGGCTTCTTTTCGCGTGCTCTTCCCTAAACTCACGCATGCAATTTGATCTACCTCTCTCCTTACGTCGTCTCTTTGGTGTCGTCATCTTCGAAGTGGATCTTAAGAACTGCTACGCCCCATTGCCTAATTACAACTGCTGACGCATGAAGTCGTCGGTGTTCCAGTGCCCCTGTGTTCTTGTTGCATGCGACCATTGTGCTCCGCTGGTCCTGTAACGCTAACCTGCGTGTGACCTTCATGCTCTTCCCTTCTCTTCCCATGCGACGCTGAACACGGCAAGATCCACTTCAGGCCGAACAGACCTGACAAACATCAGTGCCCCTACGTTATGAAGACGACAAGATTCCATTTCCCATCGACATAAAGTCATTATAGATGGCAATATCAACCTAGTATGAGTGTAGATCCAACTCTATTTTTTGGATATATATATTTTTTTATATTCACTCGAACATCAAATATTCAAAATTATTAACATCTTACTAACTATTTTGGAGTTGAGACAAAAAAATAAAAAATATATTTTTCTGATCAAATTGATAATTTTAAAATTCGAACTCGAGAGTACTAGCTTCTGATTCTTCAATATAAGGAACAGACCTGTTAATTATATGTGTCAACCTAATTTAATTATTTTTTAATATATATTTATTTTGTTAAATAAGCTATTTTCGTTATTCAAAGATCTTAGGCATTTAAAAGGAGGTGATGTAATTGTCACATGTTGGTTTATCAATCGTCATATATTTTGAACATTAAAATATGAAGCCCGTTACCTTCCAAGAAAAAAATGTTGTTTACTACTTAAATTTTGCTATAATCGTCATCCAGTAGCGTTAATGTTAATGTTACTGATGACATTCATTCATAGGCCATTAAGATGTCATTCTTGCTTTTCACATCCTTAATATGGTTTAGTTACTCTGTTTTTTATTTGTTTGCCAAGAAAGGATTCAATACGTACAAACAACGGTTTTAGAGTTGTCCTTATTTCCAAGGAGATAAATATTCTATTATTTAAATACATGTATTATTGGTGAACTCATAAGTAAACATTAATAATATGTTTTCATTGTAGACTAAATTTCCAATTGGTGGATATGATTGCCACACAAAATTATTCAGATGTCATTGCTTAATGGCACTGAACCATTTAAAACCAAAAGACGTGAAGGAGACAAATATAAGATTATTTTAGTTTGATTGCTCAATAATGTGGGAGCAGGTGAAAATGCAATCGAAATTTATCATATTTAATTTTACTGGAACTGCTGCTTTTTTAAACAAAATATTTTATATAAATATATTTTTTTGGTATTGTGTTGTCAATTTGTGATGCCTACTCGAAGTTCATTATGCATCGCTGAATTAAGTATTTGGGCCAAATTAAAATGCAAATATTTTGAGAAGAAACAAAGGGGCGGTTTCTCCCGCAATGAAATAAAAGAGCCGAGGACAAATGTTCTAAACCATCCGATACATACAAAGTTATTCTAGAATTGGTTAAAAAAACATAAAGCATTGTTTTGTTAAAACAAACATTAGTACATGCTCAAATGGTCATGACAAACAAATATAAAAAATCCATCATTTTGTCTACAAAATGCAGTATCCCAATTAATGTGAAGGAAGCCAGAATCAGAAGCTGCCATAACCATCTCACATTATGAATGCACAATTCTGAGCTTCTAGAATCCCAATACTGACAATCATAAAAAAAATTGAGTGAAATATGAACTATAATAGAGAATTGAAAAATGCTTATGATTTGAAGTTTACTTGTATTGTGAAAAACATGGAAATCAAATGAATAAGTACTCTAGCATATTAACATGACCTCAACAATAATAAGTTATTGAGAGATCTGATTGTGGATATTCGGCTTACACAAACTTCTACAGCCGAAAGTAGAGATGTAGCTGTCCCGACAAGGGCACGACGATCGTGTCGGGACTGCTGTGCCAGTCCAATGAAAATTGGGCACAGCACGGCATATCGGGCCTAGTAGCTCAGGCGGAACTAGCTCGACGATTTGTTTGAGGCACGATTTTTAAATTTTTTTTATTTTTTTAAATTCGACTCTCAAAATTTATAATATATTATATTATACTATCTAAACTTGTACTTATATGATTATATAATATATTATAGTTGTGTAATATTATTATACTTATAATATATGTTAAGTTGTTAAAATATTAACTATACAAGAAATTGAAAACAAAAATAAAAAATTATGCTAGTCTAGTATATACGATATGCTATATATACTTATACTTATATGTCAAAAATATTATATTAATAGATTATCATTATATTATAATTAATATTATTACACACTTATAATATTCATTAATTTGTTAAAATATCAACTATACAATAGAATAAAAAATTGAAAAAATAAGAACGATGGTAATTCGATTGTAAAAATTTTTAGTATAACATGACACAACACTATATTAAAATAGTACGACATAAACACGATCAAGCACGAGCATGTATTAAAATTCATCTCTAATAAAAAAAGGTTTAAAACCTCTTTAAAAGAGAGCTCCAATATTTTTCAAATCTAATGATAATCAAACCTTAGAATTAAATATGTTCTTTTAAAAAAGAAACTACAAAATTCCTAAAACAAGAAAGAAAAAGCAGGGCATTTCTCAATGGAACAAAAGGGAAAACGTATTGCATAAAAACTTTGGCAAAAATGCATCTTATCAAGATTGTACGAGTTCTGTTGCACACAACTAATGTTCACTCTTCACCAAAAGGTCACACGTATGACCGATGTTGTCAAAGGTCGCACACAATCGATGGCTGTCAAAGATCGTTGAAGATCACTCACATGAGGAGAGGTTAAAGATATTATAGAGAGACCAAAATATATGAAAGTAAAGTATTAAAAATTGATGAAGATCACAATAATAAAAAATAGTGAAATTTAAATTTAAAATCTTTAAATATAAATTAAAATTATCTATCTATTTAAACACTAAATAATTGTGTCATTTTATTAATATTTATTTTATTTATTGATTTCAAGTATTAATATATATATATATGTATTATATCGAAAAGTTGAGAGGGGAGACGAGGTCTTCCAACCTTTATGTAGGTCCGCCCTAGATTGTTATGGTCACTATCGTCGTCATGAAGATGATCGTTAGAATTATGTAGGTCCGCCCTAAATTATTGAGATTAGTATTAGTGTTATAACAGAGTAACCAATTATGATGTACAATATGATTATCAATAAGGAAGTGCTAATAGTCTCACATCATAACATACTTATGATAGTTATGTTACCACTCTTTCAACCGACAATGTTAGAGTACTATCTCTAATGACCACTATGGACCAAACAATGATTCATAAGAATGAACAGATGAAAAGAGTATAGTGAGACATGATTTGATTGATCAGATTGATTGAGACCTATATAGGTCATATCGACATCCTGCTTACATAGAAATTGTGACATTGTATATGAACCAAGACAATATCGTCTAAGGCAAAGGACACTGAAAGACATATGCAAATGAGTGTGTATATCCTTTGATTAAACGAATTATCAAATCGTCCATGATTAAAGTTTCATGTAAGAACGTGAACTGAACAACTTTTCCTTATCCAAATATCATGTATGAAAAATGGACAGTTAGAAATGAAGTCTAACCTCTATAAGATCAAGGAACATCTAGAGTGAATGTGTAAAGGAAATTGTGATCATTATAGATCTTGTGCATTTACTTCAAAAAGTTATACTGAAAGTAAAAGTTTTTATCTATATATGTTCCTCAAATTATCACTTCCGAGTATGACCAAGATATATGAGTATACGCCTTGATCATATACCCAAATGAATTGAGATGTGTATTATGTTACCTAAGAAATATCCTATTAAGGATGTACACGAATGATGATGATCACATGATATGCAAGTATTGATTATGATTGGAGAGATTAAATGATGACTGAATATATTAATTAGGATGATTGAGAAATGATTAAGGAAAGGTACATTTTCAAACTATGACAGGAGAGGTTTAAGTTGATTAGTATCATGATGCATATGGACAATCATGAATGACAAAAATCAGTGATAGACAAATTTATTATAGTAAGAGAAGTGATGATGAATGTTATGACTAATAAGGTAACAAAAATGGAAATAAAAATATTGATTATTTTGTATAACAATATTTTTAAGGAGGTTATTTACTACTTGACAAGCATGAGGTATTTTATTTATTGAGTATTAGAATTTGATAGACTAAATGAAGAAAATTGTACCTATGATCTTTTAGGAGATTAACCTGATCAATATCTTCGAGGAATAAAAGAGCTAATGAAATATTATGGTTATAATTAGCAAGTGATTATAAGCAGATGATTATACATAAGGATCATATGACTGAGTCAAAAAAAACTTATAATGATCAATAAGAAGTTATTGAGGAGAATGGGGAATAGAAATGATTTTGGTAATGGATTTTTGGAAGTGAGGAGGATTGATATATAATTGATGACACAAACAGATGTAATCTAAAGAAGTATTTGTGAAATGAGAAGTTGTAAGAATGATTGGGCAGTGATGAAATATATTAAAGATAAAAGATTGGAGATGAACCTATTAGTGGAATCACTACTCTATACCTCCAAATTCGAGGACGAATTTAATTTTAAGGAGGTTATTATGTAACTACCCAAAATTCTATCTCCAAATTTAATCTTCAAATATGACTCAGATTATATCTTCTCAGATTTTATCTCCCCAAATTTAATCCTCTCCAAAGATATTTCCATAATTAAGAGATCTCTGATTTATCTCCTTAGAAATTTAATCTTCTCAGATTTTATTTTCTCAAAAGATATTTCCTTAATAAGAAAGAAATGAATCAAAATTTAAAATTTGAAATTCAAATTTAAATCAGATTGTCCAACAAACTTGGACTCTAGAGTTATAAATTCAGATTGTCCAACAAACTTGGACTCTAGAGTTATAAATATCATTTCCTAATAAATTTTATTCTTTTCCCCTAGTCGGCCCTAGTCGGCCCTAGCCTTCTTCTACATGTGCCTTACTCAAGAATCTCAAGGTAAGGCTGAAAATTCTTTCTATCCATTGATGGATGATCATCTCCTAACCAGGAGGAATTGTAGGAGAGGAATCGCTGCAGAGGAATGATGAGAAAGTGTCAAGAAGATCGAGACCCAAAGCTTAGGCTAACATGTGTGAATTGTGGCGGATCACTTGTAGATCTAGATTTCACATAGTTGATCATTTTCCTAGAGTTCTAAACATGATTCATAATCCTATGAATATTGGTTTTATATCGTGATCATGCTCTAGTTACCCAGATTTTCATAACCCTTTGATTATATTGTTCATGATTAAGATCATGTTCTCTATTTTGTCATCATTGATCATGCCATTGATTCGATTTTGAATTTGGATTATCATGTTCCAAAACTTGATTTTCATGTCGGCCTTTTATCCAAAATTATATGGTTTCATCTTCTAATTTTCTCATATTAACGGATGAAATAAGATGGACTAGAATCAGACTTGAATCGAAAGAATTCGTGTACGGTCACGATCGTGATGACCGTGTAATGGCTCGTGATGACGAAGATAACGATCGTGACACCCTGGTCACGACCCGTAATGATTGTCTCACGGTCGTGACATCCATGTCACGACCCGTGAAGATGGCCAGGCCCATAATAGCGTTCGGCATCCGACCGTGATATCAATCGCGGTCGTGATGACCGACTTAATGGTCGTGACACCCTGTCACGATCCGTAATACTACGGTCACTATCGTGACGCCACGTCACGGTCCATGACCGGTGTGTATCGCTCGTCGGGGTCGCGATCGTGAACCCTCGCGATCATGATGGCCGTACGGATGACTTATGGCCCATGATGTCATATCACGACTCGTAACCACTACGGAGCGAGATGGCATCAAGATCAAACTTCACGGACCAGGATGAATGCAGTTGATCTTCCCGTCACGGTCGTGACTCACTAGTCACGGCCCGTGATCGTGAAGAGGAGAAGAACCCTAATTTATAACGGGGCGTGACACCGAGTCATGACCCGTGACCCATGATATTACGGCCCGTGATAACTTGTCACGGCCCGTGACACTTGGTATCACGGTCGTGAGATGGTGGTCACGACCCGTGACACACCAATACCGAGATTTCTTCTCCCATTACCACTAGATGATTTTATCGATAAATTTCTACATGCAATATTACTTATATTATATCATCTGATGCTACGTCAAGGACATACTAGATATCGCATAAGGGTAGTAAGACAAGATTATGGTTATCCTGTGTACCGTTGGGAGCTACCGTTATTTATCATTTCATACTGTTAGGGGCCGGTGGCCTAGCTACAGCTTCCCCACTTTGCTCCTGTTACCTGGAGAGCTTCCCTCCTTGTAATAAAGAGGATACTTGAGCATCCTCCTCACTTGTTGGGCATTTTATTGTCATGACAGGTACCCCCGTTAACCTTATTATTTATTATCATGGCAACCTAGGATGATTATCGTATCGGATCGTATGAGCTCTGTACCGTTGGCTTCATGCTTTATGAGCTTTATACCGAATGAACATAAAGGCACCAATAAAGACACTAATGAGATAAGTCTAACCTAAACACTTATATATCATCTAGACTATTGTATTCTTGTTAAATAGGAATGTATTGTAAAGTGAGCCACCCACATATTTGGAAAAAGATAATAGAGGAGGTGTATCATATAGGATTTATATCATCTACCATCAATCATATTGTATCGAAAGTCCTTGATTATATCGAACATTGATTCAAGTACTTCATATTCCCTCTATTATACAAGTGTTCCATATTGCCTCCATTATTCGAGTGAGAAAGAATATTATGGCCTTGGAGTGTTTCTCCCTATTGAATTTGCCTTATCGGACGGACCGAATGTAAAGTGAAAGCACTATTGACATTTGGAGTACAATTCTCTATTGTTGGTCATATCATTCACAAAGCTATATCATTATTGTTGACCTTTGCAGGTCTATAATTTATCGTTTGGCCTTATCGGATCGACTACACTGATTATATTGATTGACCTTATGGGTTCGGATGTAAAGTAAAATCATCGTTGACTTTTGGTATCGCTTGGTCATATCGTTTAAAGTATTTTATTGAAGCTATATAATTCTTATTGGCCCTTGAAAGTTTATTCTTTATTACTTGGCCTTACCGGATTGATCTCAATTATTGTTCAACTAACCTTTGATTTCTTTCTTATTGACCTTATTGTTTTCAAAGAGTATTACATTATTGGAATGTCAATGGACCTTATATCGAAATTGATAGACCACCCTATGGTTTGCACCATATGGGCATATTTTATTCATCATAGTAGTATCGAGTTTCCATATTACTGAAGTTAATCAGTCTTGTCATTATTTTCATCGTCCTTTTAGTTATCGGATTTATATCTCATTATTTCTTGAGAATTACCCTTTACCATTTAGGTCTATTGGAACGTCCTTCTATGAATAGTCTTATTGTTAAAGAGAATGTATCGGATTGAGTCATTTCTTAATCATTATCCAAATTAATACTGTCTCACATTAGGACAATTCTCAAAGTGATATTATCGGATTGTATAGTCTTGAAGCTTTTGATTTACATTGTTGACTCACCATATAGCTACCTATTAATTTATATCGATATCGAACTTATTGTCATCATTTTTATCGTTATGATTCTATATCTACTTGTGCCTTACACACTGGGCGTAATTGCTCATGAAATATTATTTTCCCTATATGATCCTGTAGGTACTAGTTTTACAGTGGATAATTGTGCTGGTGACTACAGATTGCTCGTGATGATGCTGATGCTATGCACATGACAGAATCTTAGTGTCATCCTTAGAGTCATCATATTTATGACATTAATTATATTATTTAAGACTTCCGCATTTACTTTATTTGATATTTTTAATTGATTAAAGTCTTTCGCATTTATGTATTTTTTTATTGATTGATCAACATAGTCAAATTATTAGTCAAAGGATCGCATCGTCGTAATGTCTCCAAGTCTGCATTTTGCCACGTGGCAGGGTGTGAGTTTGGGGACGTTTCAGTTTAAGGGCCATAAACCTAGTGCACCATAAATAACTAAACGAATATACAAATTTTATATTGAAAATCAAATTAGAGAACTCTTAATTCATATGCATTTTCTATTTACATTATTATACAAAAACTAAAATGAGACGGAACTTCCTCTTTGACTGATGCTAATAGAAGACTACTTTAAAAGATCATTCGAAATTTATAACTAAACCTTTTGTCAAAATAGATACTGTGAATAATATTAAAATTTTAAACTTATAGAAAAAGTAATATCATTATATTTATATTTTTAATATTTATTTTCACGCATGAATCACTATGTGAATAACGAAGAAAAAAATTATTTTTTAATATGAACAATATCGAAATTTAATATCATATTAAATTAAATGTGCTACTAATAATTTAGAAACTTAAATATAAAATAAAATTAATATTTTTATATTTATATCTTTAATACTTTTAGAGATGAAATATTTTCACCATGTAACAGATAATATATGCCTTGATACAAAATATGCCATCTACACCAAGGAAATCAACATATGTATATACATCTGTATGAATGTTAACGTTTTTTGCATATATATGATTGAAAAAGATTGCAAATGTACTATGCACACTTGGTTTTCATGTTCAATAATTCACATTACCAATGTAACAAATGCACTGCAACCTTCCCTTTCAACTTCAAGTTTCAACGGATCTCTACATTAAAACCCTTGCAGCTGAAACGACGGACACGGGATTCGATCGATCTACGAAAGAGGTTTTGCTTACAGTGAGTGGGATATTAATAAATTGTATGGACAAAAAAGAGGATGCGATGCGAGTGTCAAATCCCAATCTCTTCTGTACGTCGTGAAGAGCACTGCAAATCCCACCACTTGCAGTTCATCTCCATGATTGATGGAACTTGCTTGCTGGTGACCCATGCACTCCAACACCCCAATCCATTTGTCACCCACATTCATGCAATGCAATGCAACCCACCAGCCATATGATTTGATGGCATCATGTTAGAACACCATTTTTCATTTAGAACTGGAAAAAAATATTGTGTAAGCTAATTTTATGTAAATATGTATAATATCTAAAATTATCAGTATTTTAAATTTAAAAAATAGTATTCACTATAACATTTCTGAATTTGAATTTCGAGCTTTTTTAACTAAAAAATATTAATTGTTTTATGTGTTTATATAGTTTTATACATGAGTGAATTCATGTACCCATATACTCTTTCATATAAAACCAATGAGTAATTCAGGATTATTCACTAATTCCATTGGAAAGAATAGAATATCTCCTTTTGTATGGATTTTGAATTTAGATTTTCACTTCAAAACTCAATCTTAAAACTAACTGACTAGACTACAAAAGATGAAAGTAGATCTCATTGACATGAATGCATGATCCTTCCTTCAAGAGGCGGTACTTTTACATTCATTTTGCTTGAATTTCGTAGGGAGAATTTTTTTTTGGTGTATGACCCACCGGTGTCCAGGGTTACTAGCACTCGACTAATCCGGTGTTCGGACGCGAGCGGTAAAGGGGGTAATCCTGGCAAATTTGACGACTCCGGGGCTCGAACTCGGGGCTACTAGCTCCCCGTCCCTCAATCCGGGGCACAGACCCGCTAGCCATCTGTGCCAACCAACTTGGTTATTTCGTACGGAAAAATTAAAAAAAAAGTTACAAAATTATTCTAATTTGTCCACGTTAAAAATATAATATATTAAGAGATTAAAGAAAGTTACAATGTCGTGCACCATCACATAATTCTGATATTAAAAAATACACTCGTAATAAAATTTATATAAGAATTTACCTCATAATAAACGATAAAAATAAGATCTTTATTGTAAGATTTAGTCTAAAAAATTAAAATAGACTCTAAGGCCCGTTTGATTGTGCCTAAATTAAATTTTCTTAATTTAATATTTACTCTCAAGATAAAGAAAGAATATATTAATCTTTATTTTTTTTTGTTCTTCCTACTATAAATACTATATATGGAGCCTACCGATAAGAAAAAGACCATTTGATTAAAGATTAAATTTTATTCATAAACCAAATTGAACCTAAGAATTTTTTACAAAAGCTCCGGCCCTCCACAATCCCAACACTACTGGCAGGGATCCCTTGGATCCTCCATTGACGTCAAGCTCATTGTTCAGATAGACCTCTTTACACAAGGATACTTTTAGTTATGAAACTGTCTCACATATTTTCAAAAAGATAGATGAATTTTTTAGTACACATTTCTTTGTGTTCTTGTGGTCTGTTCAAGGTCAGGGGGTCTCGGGAAGAACAGGAACAGGAACAGGAACAAGAACAGGAGGGAGAAGCATCTGCCATGCTGTCGGCCGCCATGGCAAATTTGCTTTTTATGGGGGTGGAATTTAAGTTGATGGATCAACAGAGTGACTTGTATATGTCTGACAACTAATTAATTCCACGTGATTCGCGACAACTCGACCTTGTAATAAAATTGTGCCTTCATTCGTCGTCCTCTCCCTCACCTCGCTGGATCCAATGCAGTGTGTTGTGTTGTGTCGCCAATTAAATGTTGTGCTCCTTGTTTTGCTCCGGTGACAAGTCAAAGATTAGTGCAGCCAAAAACTATTGTGTTCATTTTGGTGATGGTTGGAGGATAAATGGCGGAATAAAATTTTGGGGTGCTTAACTCTTCGGTCCTGTTTGGCATCAGAACAAGTAAGAATATTCTCTTTTTATTCTTGTAAAAAAAAATAGAAGTAAGATATTCTTGACGAGATATTCTTAGATGTGTTTGGTTAATTAATTATTATTCCAATGATCTTATTAAATATAATATTTTATTATATATATTTTTATTAAATATAATTAAGTATTTACTGATACTTATTAATTAATTAAATAAAATATTTCTAGTTATTGAGTTAAGTAACGATAAATAACTATTAGTGCTAACTATAATTAAATATATTCTTAATAATGTATAATTAGTCTTTATTTTACTTTTAATAAAAAATTTAACTACCAAATAATTATAATTATATAAATTAACTAATACTACAACAACTAACGAAACAATATTTTCCACTATTCTAGTTTTAATAATATATTATTACTAAATATTTGTGATAATATAATAATTAATTAATATATAAAACTGTTAATATCAAATATTTATAATATTATATTTGATTGTTAATGTTATATTTTTGTGTAAAATTTAATTAATAATAAAAACTTATTAATTAAAGATGACTAAGTATTTATTAAAATAAAATAATTTAATAAAATAAATTAGAAGAAAAAAAAGAATGGAACAAAAAAATTGTTCTTGCCAATGGCAAAAACATTTTGTTGTTGCTTTGGGAAGAAAAAATGGTGGTTTCGTAAAATTCAAGGTGATTTTAAAAAGTGGTAGAATTATATTGTTTTATAGGTGTTTGGGTGCAAAAAAAGAAATAAGCAGTTTGTTCTTCCTTTATTCTGCTACCAAACAAGCCCGAACAAGTAGCAGGATAAAATTGTCATTACAAAATTTAATTCAATGAATAATATATTTAAAAAAAACAAAAAAAAATAATTTATTCTTGACTTAAAACTTTTAAAAAAATCAATAAAATAAGTATGCTTATTCTTAACATAATTATCCATCAATAAAACATATCCAGGGTCTTCTGACTATGATTAGGCTTTCTTTCTATCTCTTTTATTTTTTTTCCTTGACATTTATACAAGTTTCATTGCACCATAAATTTTGTAAATAATATTTTGTTCGTGTCACTGTTCAAAATATTAAGCACTGGATTAATAAAATTTGAAAAATTACGGTGTCAAATAATTAAGTTAGCAGAATAAGTATATTATAAAATGCATAATAATTAATCACAGAACAGGATATGACTCAAGGGCTATATAAATAAGAATAGTAGTAAATAAAGTTCACAACTTAAGTATAGGTCAGACGGTTGGATTTTTGTAGTTTATCCATAATGTCATTAGTTTGAATCTCGTCTACATCATTTGTTCCTAGTTTTTTATTCTTTATTTATTTTTTACTCAAATATTATTTTATATAGTTCCATAAACACTATTTATCTCTTGACTAAACGTTTTTAATTAATTAAAATATTATTTATTGTCACTATGTTATACATTTTTACTTATTAGTTTATGAAGATATTATATAAATCTATTTACTAATCTATTACATTGCTATAAATATATTTTACAAGATATTTTCATCTATTTTTTTTCAATTAATCCACTTATTATTATTTCATAATGTGGACCTACTGAATGAAAATCCTAGCTCCACCCTTGCAATGACTAAACTATTATGTATTAACATTAACTTTATTACCAGCAAGGTACACGTACTACACAATCTAAAAAACTTATAATTTATATATTGCTGCATTTTCTCATTAAGAACCCATACATATATCAGCATGCTTTGGTGGTTCCAATTGCATTCGGGTACATGAATGGAACATGCATATTAGCGTATGCCCTCCCCTCCGTATATATTCCCAAAGGCAGTGTTCGATTAAAATATTATTATACTTGATATAAATATAATTATACTCATAGTATAATTATATCTTATTTTTATTTTTATTTATGTTTGGTTGGATACAAGAATAATAATTTTTTTTTTACTAAAAATGATGGTATAAATTAATACCTGCTAGATGGCAGGTATTATTTTTATCAATATTATACTCAAGTTTAGTATAATTTTTTTTAATAGTAAAATTGTCCAACTCTTATTCCTTAAATTATATCCCAATCAAACACAGTCAAAAAAATTTTATTCCCGTACTAGCTATGTAAAATTAACGGCCTTTAAAAATTTGGAGACCATGTAAAAGTAGCGATTGAAATTAAAAGGTAAATTCTATAATTAGATGAAAGTATGTTTTGAAATGTTAGAATATATTTATCTATGTCAATATCCTTTTCTTGTCCATAAAAAATTTCCAAACATTTGATTTCATAAAAAAACCAATTTAGCATAACCAGGAAATTAAAATAATATGACAATAGGCCTCTTTGATTTCTACGAACATTATTAATATTAATTACCGTTAGCATGCTTTGTTTGATAGGAAACATCAACTAGAAGGCACATACCAAAAGGGTATTAAATAATTACTAATTAAATATTATATTAAATAACTCATTTAGATTGACTAGCAACAGATTTTTTTTAATTGCCTTATTATATAATTAATAGTATGTTTCCAATAATATATATTATTTATTTTTTTATTATCATTATCATTTTAAGGTTTTGTCTTGATTAATTTGCATGCCCTGATATTCTTAATAGATACTTTTTGTACCGATTTAAATTCGGAATTGCTTAAACGAAAAAAAATATCACTAAATTCTAACTCTTGTTGGTTAATATATTTTAATGTAATGGTAATACGAAAGTAATTAAAATGAAAATTGAAATTACTGAAATAAAGGAAGATTCTAGAGTAATTAATTTAAGTAATAAAAAATTACAATTGAAGAAAATAATTGATAATGTCAAGTACTTCGCATTTTATGTACAATATAATTCTTAGTCGATCATGTTATTTTCTTGTGATAAGTAATTAGCAGTATTTTTGAACTAATTAATAAGCTCAAGTGTTCTGTACGTATGATCTGTTGGTGGAATGCAATGCGTGTAGCCAAGGCTGCACCAAATTGACCCTTAACCTTTTGACTAACATTAATTATTATAAAATAAAAATGCAGATATCAAGCTGGTTGAGTTTTAGAGTTTAGGTATAATCATTTTCATTCATAGAATTATATTATAAAATCATATTAATCAAATAAATATAGTTATAAAATATTTTTTACTGAGTATAAAAAATATAAATATATTAGTATTTACATTCATTGACAAGCTTCATTCTTCCAATACTATGTAAAATAATTTTATTATATGAAAAAAACTTGTGTAAATTTGTATAAATTGTGTTAATAGAATTTAAGAGTTGATGTCATATAGGATTATATGTGAATTTGATTTGTTTTGCTGATGTAACTTCTAAACTTTTAAGATTTTAGAAGTTGGTTCGAGAGTTTAATATAGTGCTAATAATAAGCTCACTATTATACGCAAATCTTTAATAAACTATTGTCTAATATTTGTGTATATATGTGCTAACTTATATAAATACCCAATAAAGAATATCATTTACAAAAATTCGAATTTGAGGCTCTCCCTACCAAAATTTTCTAAGTTCTTAAGGACTTGAACTCAAAATTAATTTAAAAAAATATATTAATTTCAATTTGAAAAAACTGAAAAAAAAGCATCAACATGTCTTTAATAATTTGCCAATGCAAGCTAGAAAAGAAAGGTTCATGACTACTTAAAAATCTTGTCTCACATTAGAAACGAATAATGCATATTTTCTTTGTTGTAGTTGTGATCAACTGTGGTCACTCACCCGGAAAGTTCACTAAGAATGCATCGTAGGAGGTTGCAACAAACGCGGAGGCGCCGTTGCAACAGACACGGGCGCAAATGGCACAGATGCGAACGGGTGAAACAACCGTAACAGAATGAGCGGAGTGCTGCGGGCATTACGCTTATATAAATGCATTGGACGCGTGCTAGGAGCCCCAATCACGCTGACAAACCATTCCTCTCTTCCTCTCTTTCTCTTTCAGTGGTATAAGAGCTGAAGATCTTCTTTTTCTCACCGGCGAAACTATTTTTGGCACCGCGGCTCGCTGACGTCTCCTCGGGTTCTCATTTCACTTCCGCATTGGTCCATTGTTGTCATGTTGTTGCGAAGACAATCTGCGAAACCCAATTGTAGTCGGATCGCTCCTGGAAAGGCTTATTAGGGAGTCATTAAGAGGATACTGCAATATCTGAAGGGTACGGTACAATTGAGATTGACATACCAGGCTGATACACTCGAGGAAGTAGGGTATTCAAATACATACTTCAGCGGTGATATAGACGATCACAAGTCTACATCAAGTCACTTGTTCCTTCTGGGTGGTGTAATCATTTCTTGGGGAAGCAAAAAATAGAGATGTTTGGATAGACACACATAAGAGGCTGAGTATGTTGTTGGTAGTATAGCAGTCACCCATGATGTATGGCTAAGGCGTTTTCTTTTAGAATTAGGGCTTGATCTGATTAGATGATCATTACCCATGCATTATGATAATCAACTTTCGATAAGCTTGATACACAGTGAAGCCAATAGTTCAAAAAGAAAATATATTAAGATTGAGTATCACTAGATTCAGGATATAGTTGATAAAAATGAGGTGACTGTTACTTACATGCCTATGAGCGATATGTTAGTTGATTCTCTCATAAAGAAAATTGCAGCTAGTACTTTCATCAAGCATGTGGGCTTGATGGGACTCAGGAGAGATTGAATCACCATAAAGTATTCATGGATAGTGAAACTTTGAGACATTAATCTCCAGTTAGACTATCCACGGATAGTGGAAGTGCTGACATAGTGATCGCGTTGGTCAAATAGAAGATTTTGTAGTTGTGACCAATCATGGTCACTCACCCGAAAAGTTCGCTAAGAACGTGTCGCAGGAGGTTGCAACAAATGTGGAGGCATCCTTGCAACAGACGCGGGCGCAAATGGCGTGATGCGAACGGGTGAAATAGCCATAACAGAAGGGGCAGAGTGCTGCGGGCGTTACGGCCATATAAACGCACTGGACGCATGCTAGGAGCCCCAATCGCGCAGGAGAACCTTTCCCCTCTTCCTCTCTTTCTTTTTCATTCTCAAATTGATATAAATTAATTGAAAGAAAAGATAAATTATTCTTTTTTTTTTCAAAAAATGCAAGTTTTTTTTCTTATTCTTCATGTTGTTAGGCTAATTGTGGAAGTTTGTTTTGGTTCAAAAGAAGGTTCAACCTAATACATAGAATATAAGATTAAGGAACAAAAATAGTGTTCATATTACAGTAGGCTAGGCTAACTCAGCCACAAATTTTCTTTGTACTGCCTTTTGGTTGAAACTCTTTCTCATGTTTATGAATTCATAAAAATAAAATCCTTAGTAACATCGACAAAGAAGAACTACCTGATAAGAATGCTATAATTTGAAATATTGCCAGTTTGATAAGCTACCTTCCCTCTTGATTTGAGGTGAAAAAAAATGTCTCTTCCTTATGACATCCACTTCTTAATCCCAACCACGTAAAGTGACAGATCAGGGCCTTTTTGATGAATGAAAGAAAGGATTTTATGATCCCTAGTGATGTAAGCCCACATCTATGTAGAGTAGATCATTCAACACCTATGACACAAATCAAGTTTTGAACAATTGATCCTTCTATATCTTCAAATGGCCATCTTCCCATGGTTACTAGATTGGCCCCTTATAATAATTCCATGAACACTTAGCAAAGATATGGCAAACAAACAAAGCAATTATATTCAGATTTGACAATGCCATACTATAATCAAAAAGTGCAAAAATACAAGTAAACTAGACTTAACAAAAATGTAGCCATTAGAGCCATTGAAAAATTATTAAAGATAAATTCACACTACTATGTGAAATTGATTCTTTTACAATCAATTTCAAACCATCCACTATAGGTTGTAACAATCAGAATGATCCCACTACATCGTGCATGACCCTTTTGATGTTGCATAAAAGACATTGCTTTACATTCAACTAGCACTAAAAAGGTTATTCCTAAGATAAGTGGTAGTTAAACAAAGTATTTTTGTTAGACATTTTGATTTTCTATTCACTCATGATCGGGCTTAAGTAGGGCCGACTAAATCATGATATTTAATTTATGATTTGTCATTATTGATCCAATCATGATATTGAAGGATAAAGTATTTTCTTGAAAAACTTTGAATCCCAATGAAGTTTCATGTCTGTCCATTTATGATGGTCAAGAAAATCTCACATTCTTTATTGTGCGTGTGTGTGTGTGTGTTTGTGGCAACGTCATTTGCAAGATTTTAGTAATCTCACTTCTCTAAGTAAACCTTGTGGGCGGCATTTGAATACATTGAATGAGGTATGACTCCATCAATACTATGCACACAATTTTTCGTCTCTTAGCACCACCGAGCCTTGTAACGCTTAATGGTGTGCTTCACTACTTTAGAAATATGTTGTATCAATTTTTTTCACTATCGGATCCTCTGAGTTATTGGGGACACCGATACAAATATCAAGTTTTGGACTCGATGGACTGATGAGGTTGGATTGAGGGGGTGTCGCTTGAACCACGAATGAATGTTTTTGGGATGTTAATGAACAAGGCATGCTTCTATTCATCGACAACAACTTTCATTTTATTTGAGCAGGATTTTAAATATTTGCCTTATTGGGCAGAGACCTTATGCAATGGCTTACCAAATTACCCTTCGTACAAAATGGTACTTTAAAAGAAAGAAACACTTCTACCAAAGAAGTACCTATAACTTTGATCAAAGCAATTTATGTACTTCTCTAATTTGTTCTTGCTATTGTAGAATTACTATGTCATTGTCTCGTGTTTTTATCTTCTTATTGAAAGGTTTTTTCAAGTAAAATTTGGTGTCTTTTCCTTGATATTATTTTATTGCATAATATTGGCTAATTATTTAATTCATGCATAGGACATAGAGGGAGAATTTTCAAAAAGTAGTATGAGAGCAAGATTAATGTTGGTGTTCCTTTCATTTGTGAATTAAATAGAGAAAAACTATTTCAGCGGATGAGTCGAATGATTATTCAATTTGGAATGCAATGATGGACGATATTTTTTACTGCAAAGATTTGTTTGATCCTCTTGAATTAGAAAATAATATGCTAATAGAAAAAATTACTGATAGTCGAAAAATATGCATAAAAGGTTGTTGGAATAATTAAAAAAATTATTGATGTAAGTGTTTTTCATTTTGTTACTCAAGAGACAAATGCACAAGTTCATTGAAAAAAGTTACAAGGCTTATATAAAATAAATACATTCGAGAATAAAACCTTTATGATTAGAGTGCAATAAAAATTCTGTTGTTGAATACTTGAGTGAATTTCAAGATTTAGTAAATCAGTTAGAGTAATGAAAATAACTCTTGATTATGAGATGCAAGAATCAACACTCCTAAAATTTCTATGAAAATTGGGGAATCTTCAGTGGTAGTATTAAGCAATTCTAGTACTAATGGTGTTGTACTACTTTTCATGATTAAATATTTGTTGTTAAATGAAGAAATAAGGAGGAAGATCATGAGAACATATACTGCAAAGGCTCTTATCACAAAGAATATTGAGAGAGACAAAAGTAGAGGATCTAAGAGTCATGGTGATATATCACAATCTGGAGAAAAAAAATTTCATGTTATCATTATAGTAAGGAAGGTCATAACAAACAAAATTGTAGAGACTCGAAAAACAACCAAATATGAAGAAACATAAGATAACCCGAGTATTAATACAGTGACATCAAAGGGTGATATTGTATTTATTTTATATGAAAATAAAAAATAAAACTTCACAAACTATTTGATTGAGTGAATAATTGATTTAGGTAAGATTGTCAAGATCGAGATCTTACATAAGATCGTAAGGGAATCATCATATCGTAAATCGTAAGATCGGATCAAGAATTGTAAGATCCTATGAATAAAAAATATATTTTAATATAAAATATATATTTTAATAATTTTTGCACTCAATTTTTGAGATACACTTCAATAGATCACAATTTGATCAATTTGTACGAAAAATATATTGAACTCCATCTATATTAATTGTTAATATCAAAATTATAAGCAATATTATTTTCAATTAGAATATTTATTTTAGATCGCATAAAATCGGTTAAGATCATAAGATCGTACAATATAAATTAAGATCTTACCTATAAGATCCTCACATTAAGATCGAGATCGATTAGGGTTCTCAAGATCGTAAAATCGTAATAATTTAAGATCTAGATCGAGATCTTGACAATTATGGATTTAGGTGCTTCGAATCATGTAACTCTTTTAAAAGAATATTTCTAAATGTATAAGACTGATTATTTTGGCATAACGAAGATGAATAGTAAAATTGAGTTTAAAACTATAAGAATTATATATATATATACATATATATATATATAT
>LTAE01000634.1:84524-116366 GCA_001647135.1 Pontederia paniculata
TCTCTCTCTCTCTCTCTCTCTCTCTCTCTCTCTCTCTCTCTCTCTCCTAAGAAAATATATCACATGAGAGGAACGAAAAGGATACTTAAAATGAGGAACAAATTGAAGATAACGTTTTCGAGAAAAGGTATGCAATTAAGATAAAAAAATAGAGCTCTCTATATGCAATAAAATGATCATTGATATACGTTTATGGTAGAATTATTATCCATGTACTCGAATTGATTATTGTTTTAAAGAACTAGAAAATATCTCTATCGGTATAGGATTAGATTTCAATTAAATCATATGAGAAACCTCGAACATGTGTCCCTTCCCAACATGGTTCACGTTTGGCGAACAAAGGCCGCGTCACCTACGACACCGGGCTTTTTCTCGTACAACACCAAAACGATTCTAAGACACGGATTGGGTTTTCGATGCAGGTCATGTTCCTCCAATGAACACGGTGAAGGAAAACCCTAACAATAAAAAAAGACGTGTTGCTCAGAAACATGATCAGTGTTCTTCACGGAGAAAAGGTGAAGCAGCTCTAACCCTAACCCAAACTGCGCCACCTTCAGATGTGGCCTACGTTTCATGAACTGCCTCAAAATAAATTAAAAGTGATATGACATAGACCATGTCGCTTGAAAACCCAGATCGTGTTCAACTGAACAATATCCGCATCTGCAACATGAATTTCTCACCAAAGTGACAAGGATCGTGTCGACCTTATCATAAACATCCAGTTTATCCTTCGTTTGCATATGATTAGATTAATTGGAGATGATATGATGAACGATGTAGGCCTAGTTTCCCTTAAACGATAACCTAATTCAGTTTATGGTAGAGTTAAAATCGACTAATGATTGTGATTGAACTAGGGCATCAAGATGATGACCCCTGATGAATTAAGAGATTTATCGCTATTGTTAACACATGATTCAGAAGTGAGGTAATTAAATTTCTTCGAAATATATTGTTCATGGAGGGGTTAGAGTGACCCCATGATCTAGTTAGCCATATTGGCATCAAGAACAATCTGAATCTTCAATGCATTGATAAGATCCACAATTGATTGTAATGCTTATTTCACTTAAGGTAAGATACATATAAGAATAATCAATAATATGTCCAAATATTAAGGATGACTTGAATATACTAAACAAGAAAGAGATGAACATCACAAGATGAGATACAATTGATATTCCTGCTAATAATGGATTGTGATATGGTAAAAAAAGTTAAAGGTCAAAATGGATCTCTAGGTAAGAAATTGTCATATTGGTTTAATTGAATTGATTATTTTCACTATTAAATTATATTATTTTACATATTGAGAATCTTATATATGATCTTTACATATTGGATATCACAGCTCACGGGAGGTTTCTACTCTGCAAATTCAATTATGTAGATACAAAGGTCCAATTATATGTGATAATGGTGCAGTAGTAGCAATGAAGGTATTCGTGATGAGATGTCTTGTGCATAGCATATGTCCTAGTATAGTTTAAGTATTGACTTTCGAATTAACCTATTCATATTGTTGACCAATCAATTGGTCAAATATCAAGTGAGAGAAGTAAACTCGTACTGTCTCCGAAAGGGTTCTGTTAGGTGACGAGGTGTGCTTCTAGGGCGTTATGTAAGGGAAGTCTAAAAATATATGAGAGAATTTTTTATTCTTTATGATCAATGATCTAACGCATATCATGTTGAAAATGTCTTCCACCGCTCCTAAGATGTCATTGATAACATCCAACCAACAACAATTTACGTTATCAAAATTTCAAAATAGCCAATATAACAATTGTTAACAGATTTTTTGGGCGGAGCTAGAGGGTTCCTTGAGTGCACTCACACCCATTTCATTTTCTTATAAATATTTTTTAGTAGTACATTGTGCACATGTTATTGTTTTAGTTCATTAGCTGACGTGAGTGATTGCTTGTCAAAGGATATAGGGTTCCATGTCCACTGTATCAATTTTTTGCTTATTAATGCTATCAATTCATAATTCTGTCATTTTCTTTCTTTTTTGCATCAATATTTTCGATTTTATCATTTTATGCATCTAATCATCCAAATTATATTGGTATAATATTCTTTTAAAGTAAATTAATGTATTAAAATTCAATTATAAACTGATCTTTTTTTCAATCTTTTGGGACATATCAATTTTAATTATATATCTTTAGTTTCAGTACAATTTCCTATATTTTTACTTTATAAGTAAATAATAAAAAAGAATTTCAAATAAATAATTACTATTTTTAACAAAAAAACACTAATCATATATATATATATATATATATATATTTAATGATATTATTTATGTTATTTAGTTATAGGGATTAATTAGTTATATAATTATTTTATCAAATAAATTATTGTATTGAAATTCAACGATAAACTATAGTGTTATCTTTTTTTAAAAAAAAATTCTTAGCCCATATCGGATAAAATTTGTTATATACTTTTAGTTTTAGCAAATTACTCATATTTTTTAGTTTTAATGTGTGTAGATAATAAAGTCATTGTTCAAATAAAATATTATTAATTTTAACATCAGTCATATATGTTCTTTGAGGAGAATATAGTGAAATATATTAAATGTCATTTGTTATTTTTTGTTTTTTTTTCAATCATATGTGTTTTAGCATATGAAATAATTGAAGATCATTAATTTGTTTACTATAATAACTTATGCAGAAACATTCATGAAACATACATCCAATGGTTCGATTATGCTATTGTAAAGTTTTTGCTAATTAATGATATCTTAATTCATCATTTTCTTTCTTTCTTGCATCAATATTTTTAATTTTATCATTTTATACATCTCATCATTTAAAAAAAATATTGGTATAATATTCTTTTTCAAGTAAATTAATGTATTAAAGTTCAATTATAAATTGTATATTATGTTTGTTTTAATTTTAATTTTTTTCCTTCAAGAACATATCAATTTTAGCTGTATATTTTTTAGTTTCAATACAATTTCCTATATTTTATTTTTAATATAAGTAGGTAATTAAATTAAATATCAATATAAGTAGACAATTTACTATATTTTATCAAATAAATTAATGTATTGAAATTCAATGATAAATTGTATTATTATATTTTTCAAAATTTATTTTTTTCTTAGATCATATCAAATATTTTATATATTTTAAATTTTAACACAACTCCTTATATTTTTAGCTTTAGTGTGAGTAGATAATATAATCATTGTTCAAATAAAATGTTATTAATTTTAAGATTAGTCATATATGTTTTCTGAGGAAAGCAATTTACTTCCGTTTTTTAGTCATATAAGAAAGTGTTGTAGCATAAAAAATCATTGAAGATAATTATTTTTTATATTTTTAGTTGTAATGATGTATGCAGAAACCTTCATGATAAATATATTTATTATTATTTCTTATGTTGCGGCATCAAATAATTCAGATATAATCAAAGATTTTCTAAATGATTCAAATATAATCAAAGATTTTCTAGTTAGTAACAAAATATTAGAGAACAGAAAAAATGATAGGTAAAATATATCTTATATAATATTATGAATTTGTTTCGCATATTCCGTGACATACACTACAATGTCACCTGTTGACGATAATTCCTAACTTCATCATTTATTGCAACAATATTTCTTCTATGAGCCTGTTTGGCTAAGCTTATAAGTAGGTTAAAACTACTAATAAGCAAATTTTTAAAAAAATTATATGTTTGGTAACAAAAATAATATACTTATAAGTTGTTAAGTAATTACTTATAAGTTGAAAAAAATAAGCAGGGCCCCCCCTGCTTATTTTTAAAATTGTTGGCTTATTAGTTTTAACCAACTATATTACTCTTTTATCCATAGTTTTTAATATTATTATCATATAACTTTAAAAATATATTAGTCAATATTTATTTTAACAAACATTACAACTACTTATTGATATTATCAACACTTTTATCCAAACATGTAACTACTTATATTTNATTATCATATAACTTTAAAAATATATTAGTCAATATTTATTTTAACAAACATTACAACTACTTATTGATATTATCAACACTTTTATCCAAACATGTAACTACTTATATTTTAAAATAGGGTTTAATGGAGGTGAAACACCCCTCCATGTGTTTCACCGTGGAACACCCATATGATCAACCGTCTATATATAAATATATGGTTTAGATTAAAAACAACTTAAACTACCTAACTAAAATAATATAATCACTTTCTCTCTCCTCTTTTAATCTAAACCATATATTTAAATATAGACGATTCATCATATGGGTGTTCCATGGTGAAACACATGGAGAGGTGTTTCACCTCCATTAAACTCTTTAAAATAAGTATCAGCACTTAAAATGCTTATCAACATTAGTGTTTATCAGGTATTTTTTATCAGCTAAGCCAAACAGACCATATATTGACAAAGAATTATAAAGTTATAATCAACAAAGAAATAAAAAGATAATAAAATAATATATGAGACACATTTCATATAAAACATATCCAAACATTCATTAAATCAATATTATTTTACATTTCTTGGTTGCATTTGAGAACAAAATAATAATTCTTTTTTATAAATGTATTAACATGAATCAAAATAAATAATGATGTTTAAAAAAACAAAAAATATAACCTCATTATTATTTTAAAAAATCTATAACTATTGATAATGTCAAAATTAAGATAACAAAATTTTGTTGCAAAACAACCATTCTAATATAAAAATACTATCATTTATTTTAATTATTAGGTTAATATGTTAAAATTTAATTTAATTTTTTGTTGCATAGTATTAAGTTAATTAATGGATCTACCTTTTGAACTAATTGCAATTATTACATTTTTAAAAAAATAATAATTTAAAACATTAAAAAAAATAAAAAATAGCATTTCAAGTTAAAATATAAAGTAAACAAAAATACTTATAACATATAATAAAATCATATTAAAATGTTATATAACACATAACATTTTTTATTTATTGTAAACAGTAATTATGATTGTGTTATATAAAAGTGTTTACATGTAAAAAAAGTAATAAATTTATTTTATTAATATTTTAAATACTAATATGTATAAGTAACATTAATTAATTTAAAGTATACTCCTTGAAGACAACAAAAAAAAAGAAAGATAAAAGTTGTAGCCGGAGGTGAGAATTTAACCAAAGTTGTTGCCTTCGGCTAGAACGAAAGATAATGTTGCCAATAATCGATATTTTGTAAGGTGTTTGATAACCTTGGTTCTCTATATGTTTTCTAGATGGACAAATCCAAACATTAAATACCTTACTAGAATCATGTGAAACTTATTGGAGAATAAGAAATAAAATTTGATTAAATATCATGAGAAATGACTATATGTTTAACACCATAATAATCCCCAAATGGAATTGTAACGCCCCCAAATCTGTACTCCGCAATCTAGCAAAATAAAGACTTGGAGACACTACCATACAATATCATTACATTTAGTTTGACCATTTGACCGGTCAACTATAGGGTCACATCATATAAACAATATACTTTAAAACTTAACATCTTTGACATATAAAAAAAATACTAATAAGTCTATTACATCAATTCCAATAGAAGACTAAAATTCATCAATAGATCATAATAAAATACTAAATGATAGAGTTCAACATCCTCCCTATTTCATAGAAGACTCCAATCTAGACCAGTGACACATTAACCAAGATCCTATGTCATGTGCAAGTTGATCATCACAGACCTCATCATCATCAATGCCATCATTCCTACCTAGCATTCAGGTTGCCTGCAAAATTAGAATCAACAGGGGAGATAAAAATCTCTCGTGAGCAATGACGCCCAATATGTAATAACATCAATATAAAGAACAATAATATGGGATAATTAAATAATTTATCTTTTTCTGTCATCATCAATAATTCATCAATGTCATTCAATTCTTTCATCTTTGATCTTTCTTCTTCCCATTTTCAATCAATCAATTCCAATCGATCTCTTTTTAGTCAATTGCTTTCAATCAATTATTTTCAATTATTAGTACATGAAGATTCCAACGACCCGAGGCCGCTAGCTAGGCCATGGGTCAACCCGAACCCATCAATATCAATAACAATAACAATTAAACCCAAAGAGAGAGCACCAATAACTCTCAGGGATTAAAGCCTACTCTTTCTATCAATAACCAAGGACACCAATAACCCTTATAGGGTTAAAGCGTGCCCTCTTGCAGTAACTTAGAACACCGATAAACCTTATAGGATTAAAGCCTGTCCTCCAATTCCACCGGGGTCTTCCTCTTCATGCATCCATTTCAATCACAAACATTTACATCTTTTATCTTACAATTAAGCTAAATTCACGTGAAAGGCTACTAAACCTACCTCAATCAGATAAAATCAATCACTTAGACAAAACATCAATCATCCCGGACATGGCCCGTGTCAGGTGTGACACAACCTGTGTTGTTCTCGGGTTAAGCAATACATTTCAATTCCGTTCTTTTCCTCAGGCATGCAGACTATGTTAGAGAACACGAACCGTTTTGGTCAATTTCTTCACTGACGATGTTTAATTGATTTTTCATCAAGGTTTCGGATGTCCATGTCGAAGCTACATACCAACGGTGTCTTTCTATGAACACGGTAGGGTAAAACATCGCGCGTCAGGGTGATGCGACCGATCTTCCACCTGGCACAGACCGTGTTCAATTGAACGCGGTCCGTTTTGTTATTTATTGTCTTCCTCCCGGCCGTTATCGATCGACACGACTGTTTTACATCGGAACGGGGGCGCGGACCGTGTTACGATAACACGACCCGTGTTTGACTACAGGCGACACAATTTAATGTTATTTAAAACTATCTAATTAAACAGAAAAACGTTTTCCTAGAATCCGATTGCCAGACAATCAATCATACCGAAAATTCTCATTATTTATCATTAATAATCGAATTAAAATCCAAAGATCCATCATTCTTAAAGAGCCTAATTACATACCTTACGATTATCTTCTATACATTTCACACCTTAGATTATCTCTCTCGTTCTGTGTGTTGTCTCTGCGTCACCTCCTCCTGGCACAAATCTCGAGGTTGAAGCCTAAGAGAGAAAAAAGGAGGGAGGAGAAGAAGAAGAGAGGGGAGAGACAACTCACCTGACGGCTAGGGCAGAACTATAAGTTTTTGGAGAATTATTTTCTTATGGTTAAGAGATATAGGTGAGAGATTAGGATTTGGGTGGACTTTTAATTGGGCCCAAACTCTTATTTAATAATCTTTTAATCTTGGTCGTCCATTAATTATGATGAGGATTTGTGGTGTTACAAGAATCACCTACGTCGTTAGAACAATTATAACCCTGATAAGCTGTAAAAGTATCATAATAAGACTTTTGTGTATTTAAGTCTACTAATAATTAATTCAGAGTTCAAACTTGAAAAATCTAAACACTAATCAAATTCATAAATAAAAGTTAACAAATTTGGTTTACAACAGTTGTATACCCATAAGAACAAGTTTGATAATTTAATAATTAGTAGAATATAAAATAGACATCCTTACTAATGAACCCAACACCATTAAAAAATTATCAGAATAATTTATTTTGATCAACACTACAAAAATGGAAAATTACTTCAAAAAAAATTATGAAAATGATTCTAAATATATTTCACAATGGAGTATTACATATTATTTTAAAGAATTTTTTTCATCATTATTACATTGAATACAACATAATTTCCATCCTAATCCTTATTCGAATGTCCTACAGATATTCAAATATTTCTTTCACGATTATTCCACTACCAAAGAGTTTTTAAGGGTCTATTTGACCATGAATAACATGATGAATAATAAGGGTGAGCATGGATCATGGTCAACCTCACGGTCCGTTTAAATCGGCCTGATCCAAATATTTTGGATCGAGAATTATTGGGTTTGAGTTCAGGTGGATCAATTACTACAAGTTTGAAAATTTCAAAATTGATGATCGGTACCGTACCTGATTAAAATAAAATTTTAATATAATAATATGGTTCAATGGTATTGTGCATCTTTTTTCTCACTAGTTTATAATCATTGAATCACACTTTTGCTTTACTATTAATCATTTAATTTATTATGTTCATTATCACTAGAAGTTTCACCAACTAATTACTCAAGCTTATATATTTGATATTTAATTCTCACATTCATAAAATGTAAATATTTTCTTTGGTTTTGAGTTAGTTACAAATAGAGCACAAATAAAAATAGTTACTTATTAATAATGAACTAAATGCTTTCAATGTAATAATCTAATTGATATCAATATCTACACAAAAAAACTCTTTAAAAAATATCAAATTTGGTGACTCAAATCGACTCAATCCGAAAAAATTTGGGTTGGATTGAGTTGAGTTGGATCGGATCAACCACCTTAAAATTTAAAAAATCGACCAAACTCAATCCATAAAATTTTGTTATTGAGTCGAATTATATTTCTCTTAAAATTTGAGTCAACCCGACCCAATACCACCCCGAATAATGTGCATTCACGTTAATATGTCCAGGCAGAACAAAAATAGGTAGGATCCACTAACTTTGTTAACCACATGAATGCTTTGAAATTTGGAAACGATGAGTTTAGTTATTGTCTCCTTTAGCAAGTAAACTCTTCTAGTTTCTCAAGTACTTAACTAGAAAAAAAATCCTATCTTATTCTCTACTATCCAAACACAATAATTTTTCTTATCCGTAAATTATTTCAGAAAATAATAAAACTATATGAACAATAATACTTATTATCTGAACCACTAATATTTATCAAACATCACCTTTTTATTTGCATTTCCCATCTTGTGTCGTTTGGGTGGGAATTGGAAATTCTATTTTTTGCCTAAAAGATTTGCATTTAACCCTGTGTATAATTTAAGAATCTCGATTTTAAGAACTAAGTTACCTTGAATTAAAACTATATGCCAAACCATTATTAACTCTAGAGAATCGAAACTGCGAATTCCTAAATAATGAAAAAAATCATAATATCAAATTTCTAATTTGTGATACTTTTATAGAATTTCTTTTATAACTTTAAAAATCTCAATTTTAAGAACTAATTTACCTTGAATTTAAACTATATGTTGTGTCATTATTAACTCTAGAAAAACCAAAAGTGCGAATTTCTAAATAATAAAAAAAATATAATAACAAATTTCTAATTCGTGATGCTTTTATAGAATTCTTTTATAAAAGAAGAAAAAAAATATAGTTCATGGGCCTCTGAACTCTGTCCAGCCCAGATTCGGGCCCATCTTTATTTTTCCCTCCTTCCGTCCTCTTCGAGATCAATTTATTTCGAAATATCGCAAAATCCGCCGGCGCGCGTAATTTCCTCAGCCACCCGCGACCACCGGCGATCGACCATGGAGCTCGGAGGCTGAGCGAGTACGCCGGAGGACCGGGTCGTCGAGCACACGATCGTTGTTGGAGGACGTCGCAGAGGCTCCCCACGCATGGCTTTTCGAACACTCGAACCCTAGTGCCTCGGCTTCTTGTCTGCAGGCCGGCGAAATCATCGCCCGGAGAACATGGCCTCCGTCGATACGGCAGTAACGTCAGTGCCAGTTCGTCGCAGTACATTGGCGTCACTGGAGGGAATTCGGAGCCCCCTTTCCGCCTGCAGTAAGGGAGTAACAGCAGCTTAAACTGCTAACTTTCGTAACTATATGCTATTTCTTGTACATCTGCACATGTTTTCCTACATGCTTGATGTTAGAACATATCTCTTCTTCTTGCCTCTAAGATGTTTGACTCAGTGCTTTTTGTCATTGTGAAACCCCAAGGCTGTCTTTGTCATTAGTCCTCACATTTTCATAAAAGGTAGTGTCATCATTTTGACCTGTTTTTAGTTTTTGGCACAGAATCAATGCTAATCATTTTTTGTTGCCTTTGAATCAAAACTGAAACATATGCACATTGATGACAAAAAGAATGATGTCAAGGAAGATGCTTAAAACAATGTAAAACTGCCATGACCAAATTATGGCACCTCTTCTTGTGACATATGCTCTGAAGATACTTGAACTGAGAGGTTCCCAAAATTCCTTTTGGTAGATGATATATTTCACGCGTAGTGTATATGTGCATTGATGCCACACACACCCAAACTTTTTGTTGAATATTGCATGTTCAAGAAACCTTCATCTCTAGCCAAACTTTGTTATGAAATAATCTTCTAATCCTTTACCTGTAGGCTTTAAAGGAAAGTAAGATCAATTTGAAACATGTCGAGAAATTGATGAATGGTCCATGTGAAGCAAAAGCTTATCAATATGTGAGGTTTTTATTGCAGATCAAATTTCTTTCTTCTTTCAGAGAAATAATTTTCAGTGTAATTTTCTGTTCCAGTTAGTTATACATGTGTAGAGTGCCATCTTCATTGATCTTCCAGTAGTAAATTACTGAAAATACATGCATTCCCATGTATTTTATTGAGATGAGAAATGAAAAGGGCATCTAGTTGAGATTTCGTGAAACAGTTCGATTCTTTAGAAAGTATTTCCATCGCGAAATGTAAATTTAGTGCAGATCACCAAGTCTTTTAATTTTAGGTTTGATTAAAAGAATGCTTACATTGTGAAAAAGTAAATGAAATCTGCGTATTTCATTTTAGTAATTGTATCCTCATTTACTCTTAACAGTTAATGCCTCATGGTCAGTCTTGGATTACATGCTAATCAAATTTTTATGGCAACTATGAATTCTAGACAATCTTTGTGAACTGTTTAATGTTGAATATAAGTGGAGACCATATTGCATAAATAGTTGGATACTCCTTTTGCCGTTTTTCTAAGAACAATTTTTTTCTGGCAAACTGTTCACAATATTGTTTTCAGGTGTCATTTCTACTTTTCAAAATAGTGTACCTACATTTTGGGGAGTATGTGTCTATACAAAATTAGGAGGAAGGAATCCTTGCCCAATGCGAGAGTTTGGAAAATGAGGCAAGTTCCCTGGTGTCTTTTTTTTTTATAAAAGAGTTACCTGGTGTCTGTATAGATGGTAATGGCTTCCTTGCTTATATGTGGATAGCGATACTTTCTGTCATATTTATTCCAGCATCACTTTTGTGCATATGATGCTATGACTTAATAGTTATACATGCATTACTCTTATGTGCATCATGTAAGACAATTGCAAATTCTTGATTGGTTCAACTCATATCATTTGTGTGATAAGGTCAGGACTAAAAATCTAGAGGGATGTAATAATTCATGTAGTACATTACGTTTCCTACACGTTTTGATTCTCATACAATCAGTGCCGAATGTTCCTATTCAATAAGTTCCTACAACAGGATAATGGCTGATGTTGGAACTTCCAGATGTACCAACAATAACAACAGTCTAATTGACAGTGGTGATTTAAGGCCTCTTGTGAAGCTGGAGACAGGACAAATGGGTATTCCTTCCCAGTCTCTTTGGTAGTTTGCACGTCTCTTTCTGGTTTATTTTTGCGCTTGGTTTTCTACATAATAGTTTTTTGAGGTTGCATATAGCAAGTAACGAAACCTTGTCCATAGTTTTGTAACTGCAACAGGCCTCATGCTTTTTATGGGGCATCAAACATCTGTTTTGTAACGTGAATGCCATAACAAGGTTGTAGTTACACAAAAACTCTGCCGTAACAAGGTTGTATAAAGAAAAAGCTTCATATGAGGAGAATAACACTCTAATCTCGCGGTTGTAGTCAAACAATGTTGGAATAGGAATAAATATCTCAAAATGTCAGTGAACCATGTTGGCACCTTGTGCTTTGGACAATGAAAAAGTGGGAACAACCAGTTCCAGAGCAGGAACGTGGCTATTGCCCTTTTGTTTTCAAATTATGGTTTTTTTTGAATAATTAAATACAAAGTAAATATTGAACTAAAAAAAATAATTATAATTGTTTAGCGATTATGTATTTCCAAAACACATAGCTTATGATTATTTCAGAATATTTTCACTGTTTCATATTATTTAAGTTGATTAACTTTGAATTAGCATTAAATTTAAGTAATTATACATCGTATCAAATCCTAAAACCAATAAATATTACATTATTATTATAATGATAAATTATTCTTTTTATGATTATGCGAATAGATTTATTTAATTTTTCACTATCATCTCAAATAAAATATCAATCAGACACCTAATCCCCAATGCCCCAACAACACCAATCCCCCACCCCAAAAAAGGAATTTGCACCTGACACATAATAATCCCAACAGATTAACAACACGTTCTACAGTCAAATGGGTTTCATGGAATACTGCTCCATTCCAGTTTGCGGAACAAACCTGACAATTCTTTTTTTATCCTACATGTGGGGCATTCTCTTGGCATCTAATACGAAAGAAGAAAATTTTCTTCATGCACCAGCTACGTTTGTTTATAATTTTTTTATGAATTTAAGGAAATAATTTATTCTTGTGTAATTTATACATGTTTTAAAAATATCAAATAGATTGTTTTGGAATATAAAATATGATGAGTTTGTGAGAAGAAAATATCTTTTTTTATTTTAAAAAGAGTAAGTCATTTTCTCATTTTTTTATTTGTATTTTTGATCGATCAGAAATTCATTTTCTTGTTGAAAATCATTTTAGGTTAACAAATATTAAAAAATAATAAATTTATCTTTAAAAAATATTTAAATAAACGGATCTCAATTCATCATTTACTCCGTGGATTATTTATCGGTAATAATGCCATTTGGGACTTCGCATGCTGAATTTTTAATTGCAAGAGCCTTTCACTAATGTGTGTCTGTTTTCGGGAGCTTTTGTCTGATCTAACCTCGAATAGCCAACTTAGAATCTTAGGTCATCAAAGTCAATCTTAATTGTTAAAAAAGCCTTTAACCTCTATTTTAATGTTAATTTTATATTTTACGATTATAGATACATGTTGTAAGAAAATAAAACATATTAGAAGTAAAATAATGCATAAGTTTCAGTAGCAAAGACATTTTTGAAATTACTTAAAGTCCTTACTTTTTTTATGTTATACTAAAATTATTTTTTTAATTACTATTATGTTACTTATTTAATGCTATCATAAATTTTCGTATGAAAGTATTGACTCTCATATTTGGTATAACTGATAGAATTTAAAAAAAAATGACGAGAAAAAGAAATTACACAAATAAGATATAAAATTTTAATAAGATTTACTCTTAATTGAATTATATTCTCGAACGATAACTAATTTTTTTATATAAAGAAAACAGTAAATGATAGAAATGTATTAAGAATTTATACATGACTCTGGTTATAAAATAAAAAATAAAATTCTTAGAATTGCCTTATATTTCATTCTTATGAAATTTAATTAGTAATGATTTCATATAGAATAAGTGATTTCGTCGTCCCAACTATTTGAGAGATTATGGTACAAATTAAATCATATAAATTTATTAATTAAAATTTAAGATATTATATTATATGCAAAATTTAAATTTTAAAATAATTTATCTAAAAATTGTTACCCTAATTTATTGGTTAGAAATAAGATTTACGTCACGGCAAAAGATGGATGAATGCGTGTAGTTTATCTGGTAAAACCACCAACCGGTTTGGGTTCGTGAGCAAATGTGTCGCTAGCACTGCCGACATATCTCTATCCATCCCATAATCCATCCTCAAAGGAAAGGATGCCAAGTCTGCAGAGTGGTGCCCAAAGCTCTAACTTCACGAGTTAAATGCACCACTCCTCTTTCTCTCTCCTCATCCTTTATTTTTTTTTTTCAAAAAAAAATCTTCCAAATGCCTTAAAAGATTGATCAAATCTCTTTCTCTCTCATCATCCTTTTACATTTTTTATTTAAATTAAATCCTCCAAATGGCCACCCAAAATTAATCTAATCTTATGGGCTAACCCAAATCGTAAAACTAGTAAACATATTCAGATCTTGTTTAACTGTGAGGTCGATTTTAAAATCTTGTCAATGATGATGGGAGTTTGATATTCTTTAATGGAGGGACCTCTACATCCAAATCAATTGAATCGATCACTTTTAATACTACTGTTTAGAATTTTCTTTTTGAATTTATTTTTTTTCTATTAATGCATCATGTTAAAATATTAATTTATTATAAAATTTGATTAACTTAATATTCATCTCGAATATATTGTAATGAATGATATTTTCATTATAAAAAATATATGAGATCTACTTAAATAATAGAAAAAAATAGAAGTGTCATCTACTACTTATTTTGTCAATTATAAAATATTAGATATACGATGAATATAAAATTTTATTTTTTTAATAATTTATTATGAATTGTTAGATATACCGTATATCTAATATTTTATAGTTGATAAGATAAATAGTAATAGCACCTTCATTGAACTCTAAATAATAATAATAATAATAATAATAATAATAATAATAATAATAATAAACTTTTGACTTGTCAAATTTAACATTTAAAGGATTATGTTCGGTGATTAATGCATGAAAAGTATTTCTTTTAAATTCAATCTGCTTATATTTGAATTAATTATAACTTATTTTATGAGTAATCAATGATGTATTAGTTTATTAGTAAAATAATCTACAATCCTTCTCCTTCTCCAGTCAAATCTTATACTCTACCAAATCTCCCTTTACCACAGTTGGCAAGAAACCATCCGCAACAATACATAAACAAATAATAAACAAAACAATAACACAAGATAAGAATCACGTCCACCAACTCTCCCAATAGCAACAAAAATAAAACAAAAAAATAATCCACGAGATATTTTTCCCAATCGCAAACACATTTAAGCAAAAAATAAAAAAATAAAAAAAAATCAAGAACCCCATACGGACAAAAGATTGAACAATAGACATAAAAAAATAATAAAGAAGAACTCCATCTTCCTCTTCCTCCTCCATATCATATATTACCATATCAATCATATCATCCTTTCCTTTCTTTTAATTTTTCCCAATGTTTCTTGAATAATAATAACAAGGAAGCAAATCGTCCTCCCTTCCAATCCCTTATTTCTTACTTCGATTGGGATTTGTATTCCATTGCTAAGTTTGTCCCAGTAGTAGAAGAAGTCGTCACCACTTCTATATATATCTTGGGCATGTAACAGCAGATTGGTGGGTTTAGGATTTAGGGTTCATATGGCGCCGTCAACCTCCTCCTCCTCCTCGCTGGCGACGTCCTCGTCGTCCTCCTCGCGGTTCTTCGCAATCTGCATGCTGCACTCGGCGGCGGCGACGACGTGCGGGGCGCTCATGATGTTCTACCTGGACGAGATCTCGGTGCTCGGGCACGGCGAGGAGACGGCGCGGAGGCTGCAGGGATCCACGCCCCACGACCAGCTGCTCATCCGGATCTCCGACTCCTTCGCCGGCCTGTTGCTCTTCGTCATCGGGTTCCTTCTATTCATGGTCGCCTTCGTCAAGGACCGCGACTTCCAGGCCTTCTTCGCCAAGGGCTGCATCCTGCTGCACGCATCCATGGCCTTCTGGCGCGTCCTCTTCGAGCGCCGCCTCGAGGAGCTCGCCGGCGACTGGCCGCGCCAGCTCGTCGGCGACATCGTGCTCAGCCTCTCCTGGGTCCTCTTCCTCTTCTACTCCTGGAGGGAGAAGTATGACTGAAAAGATCTCCCCCTGCTTCGATCAGAAGCATTCTTTTATTTTATTTTATTTTCTTTACTTGGATCCGGTTTTGGGGTTTGCTTGATTGATGCGACAGCTTCCTTCTTTTCTTTTTTGTAATTAGTTTTATGCAAACTGGATGTTGCTGCTCATGCTGTATGTTATGATGCATCCTTGCGAAAAAGTAGATGATTTCCTTCTTCTCTCATGTGATCTCATCTACTTTGTGTTGCTGTTTTGTGTTCTTCCCGGCTGCTATGTGATTTTGCAGTTTGGGTTGTCGATCCTGCTACCTGTCTGCTTGAATTGATATAAACTAATTGACTTAGTATACCATACTTCCTAACAAGTTGTGTTGGAGTTCAGATATGTTGCAGCATTGTGTGTAACCTATTGGATTGGATTTGTTCCTCGTAGTGTTATAAGGTGATACAATGAATTATCTTAGTTTAGCTTATTCTACTGATGCGATTGAGGACAGGTTTGCAGGGTGCTTTAATCCAAGTCACCTGCTTCATTCTTTTCTTAGGTTTACACTGTATTTTAGATGAATCATAACATTTTGATTCATCTAATGGCTGTGATACAACCAAGGGCTGAGAATGCCTGTGGCGGCTAGGGAAATAAGGAAGAATGCAACACCTTTACATATCTCTGCCAAATTACATAGTTTTAAATAGTCTGCAAATTTCTATTAATGTTCATGATAGCATGATCCCACGAAAATATAATCATTATTTTCCTAACTTTAATCACAGATCATGTCAGAAAAAAAGAGTTTTTCTATATGTCGAGTATGTAGACTATTTTGCAAGCATGACAGTATGCAGTGTCCACCTGATTTTGAAGGCATTTGCATTACAGAATATGTAATTTTAAGTACGTTAATTCACAAACGGAAAGTAGATTTCATTAAAAGTATGCATTTTGATATCTTACCCTAGCTGGGTTTTTTTCTCGTGTAATTCCCTTTAGATTTGTCATTCTCAGAATCGTACAATTTGACCCTAGGTTTTTCATTTCTTACTTGTTTGGCTTTAATTTTTTTTATTCTCGGGAGTATCTTGCTATCTTACTCTTACTCTAGATTCTTTCTGATTTCTTAATGTTGGCATATGGATAAAAATAAGCATGGTTTGTTTCTCGAAGGAAAAAGAAAGAAAGAAAACATGGCTTGTGGATGAAATGCTTCAATAGGGTTTATCAGGATCAAAGGTTGATTGTAGAATGAGATTGAAGCATTCTCACTCAGATCAATTCCTTGTGATTGGTGTTGATCTGTTTGTGAGGCATGTGTTTCCTGGGAGATTTATCCTAGATAGGTCTGTTCTGTTCTGAAGTCGTAGAGGTATCTCTTATTGTCAATCATGGTCTTAATTCAGTTTCGCTTGTTCATTATCGTAAGCCAACTAAGTTATAACACGACATGTTATCTAACTAACGTGCATGATGACTTTTGCTCACTTCTAAGTTATTAATGCCTTTTAGAATACTTGTTTGGTTACCATAAATGAAGTGCCTGATAGATATGATTATAAATGCCTTGCGACTTGCACCTTGGTATGCGTATTAACTCGTGGATACATACTGCTGATTCTTGTTCCCCTACTTGTTACTAACCTATAGTTTTCAGCCTAAGAAACTATAGTAACAACACTTCTGATGCAGAATTGTTACCGTGCTTTCTTATATTTCATAATCTGCTATATCTCATCATCTTTTAGGCAATGAAATTCTGAAGCTTTACAGCAAACTAGCATACAACTGAACCAAGATCTGTCCTTTTAGGGTTTTTTAAGCACAACCAGTTCTGAAATCTTGGTCCAGTAGCATTTAGTGTTTCTAGAAAATTACATCAATTTGATGGTTATTTTCATTATATGATCCCTTTTCTTGTGTATGTATGCTACCAAGTCTAGAATGGTCTGGATTTAAGAAACTATATGATATATAAAGATGCTTTGATATTATTGAAACTGTGTTATAATCATTTGCTTCTTTTAATAAACTACTATTATTAGAATTCTCATGCAAAGGATAAAAAATATGTAAACTCGAATTGATAGGGCATCTGATTGCTTTTATATTTTAGGTTAGATTTTCATAATTCTAAACTCTTCGGACTTGACAACTCGCATAGGATGGTCTAGGTCTGCATGCTTGTCTTTTTTAGTGATCATACTTTACAAGTCCAACTTAGTTGAAATTTTACCCTTATGAATGATGTGTTTAACTTGGAAATCAACTCCCATACATATTGTTGATTGTTTGCTGCCAGAAAATATTGAAATTTGGACATGGCTGTGTAATAATTGATGTGTTACTGAAGAGAAGCAGTAAGTTGAAGCTCTTGTTTTCTTAGTTTGAACTTTTCATGTCAAGATTTGGGCCATTGAATATTGCATCAATCGCATATTAATGACGTAAACTATCTTGTGGAGTCCGATAATTTGTAGGAATATATAATAGCAAACAATATTAGCTAATTCTTCTTAGACTTGCTTTTATGTACTGCTCATTAGAATGATTAATGATTCGACTACATTATCCATTGACAGAAGGCATATGAAACACATTTATTTGCATATATGCTCCTCTGTTTCTTCTGTCACTTGTGCAAAGTAAACATGAAATTGGAACGAACTCTCAGATCTTACTTCGGATACATTTTTTGCCTTTGAAAGGAACCCGAGTATCTTAACATAAATATTGATTTGCATAGCAGCTGTTCTGGTCTCTACATTGTGCAAACTGCAAATACGTAACCAGATCCATCTGCACAGCAGGTCTTCACAACTTTAGCACAGCGTGTAATCATGTCCACCTTGACAAAACAACTGTCCGAACCATCTTCATAGTTTTTAATCACTTTTTTTCTGTATACACTTGCTCACCCTTTTGTTAGACATCAATTTGTTTTTAATCACCATTGTTATTTATTCATCACATGTGACATTATAGGAAGAGAAACTTTATTCTACTAGCTGTTCAAGTATCATCTGGATCTGTACTCGGTTGGAAAAGTATCTACTTTTGGTTGCTCACACAGCTTCATGAACTTTTCATCTTGTTGTGTCAACTCCAGAGATTATTAGTTCATGACTAATTCAGTTAGAGAACAACGTTAAAAGTTTCTTATGATTTGAAATTCAATCATCTGAATCCGCAAACCAACCAGTTTGAACTTTTGCTTTCTTTGTTCTTTCTTTAGTAACTGATATATCAGCAAGATACTCCAAATCTGTAGTAACACTAACTGATGCGAAATAATTATTTCCTTGCGTCCACTGCGTTAACTCATCCCAGCCCGCTAGAAATCTAATTGAAGTAATCTAAGTAATGGAGAAATTAAGACCTTACCTTCCAGACAAACAGCTTGTTGCAGGCATGTATTAAATAATAAATAGCCATGAAAACATTCTTATTGTGGAAACATTACATAATAATGAGGATAATACATTGACTGACACAAACACCCAGAACACAACTGACGTTACCTTTTATTCTCATGACAACCACCAAAAAAGAAACTGAGAGCAACAGCAAATCTTACATCGTTCGTGGCCATGATTTGATATATATCATCAAATATGATCATGAATCACCACCCTTGTTCTCATGCATCATTGAGCAGGGCCTGGTGCAGAAGCATCTGCGGCGGAAACCTCTGCATACGCCTCCATGGAAGCCTTCAGTTTTGCACACATTTGCGCAGTTGGCGGCCCTGACGCAGGTGCCCTTGAACTTGTGGCTTTGTGATTCGCAGGTCCGGGCGTCCACAGCGTTCATGCCCATCTCTTCAGCACAAAGAGAGATGAGCTAAAGTTAGTGCACAAAGGAAAAGAAAAAATAAAAAAACAAATTAATTCATCCATGCCTGTGTGTTGTCATCTATTAAATTTAATCTAATGTTCAGACAATATGGTTCTCATTGTTTTGAAATATGATCTCCTAAATCTCATATAATGCAACTATATATGATCATATATTATCTCAAGCCGTCAGCTTAATTCCCTTCTTTCTTTGTTAATTAAGTGAAACATATGAAGTATTATATCAAAAAAATCCTCAAAAAAGAAAAAAAAATGGCATATGAAAGGAAGGGTGAACAGAACAGCGAAGGACCAGATGAAACAAGCAGCAGGAAGAGCAGGAGGATGGCTGGAAGCATTCGCCTGCACTGCTCCATGGATCTGAGCTCGATAGATGACTTGGATAGTAACAGGATGGGTTACTTGAGTGAAGGTGTTGGGGCAGCTTGTTGTCAGCTTATATAGAAGTGAAAGAGCTGCTTCGAACAAAGTTGCAGGTTGCACATTTAATTTATGAAGATCATCTTATTTGGAGGAAAAGTAGAGTACTGAGAGCCACCACCGACTCATGCATATAGCATGCAAAAAATAGCATTCCTGAAAAAAATATTCTTTTTCTTTCAAGAAAAGGATCTCAGGCACGACATTTAGCATGGATTTGCAACTGCTTTTTCTAAGCGTGCTGCTGAATTAAAACCATGTTACCATTTATGATGAAATAATACGTAAACATTAGAATATGTTTGGTTCAATAATTATTAATGGGAAGAGAAGACAATTATTAAGGGGAAGAGAATGGAAAAGAATATTTTGAAAAAAAAATGAAAAAAATAGAAGTGAATTAATTTATTTTGATGACATAATTAAAGAGAAGAAGAAGCTAGGAGAATCAAACTTAAATGATAATTTTGTTTAGATGAATATATTTTTATGCATAAGTTTATGAATTTATATGTTTTATTAAGTAAGATTTAGTGTTTAAAATATTTTGTTTCCTTTTCTCTATAAAGTTGAAAGAAAACGAATAAGTAGAGAGAACGAAGATAATGAAAATGATACAAATAAATCCTTAATATATAGTTACTATTGGAAACTCTATATATAGTCTACAGGCGTGATATTGCCATAAACTGTTCAACCACAGAAAAAAAAAACGTAGAGTTGATCAAAATATAAATTCATATGATAAGAGCGGCAAAAGTACTCGTGGGTTGTCGAGTAGGAGTTTTGAGTAAAAAAGGCGGAAGATTAGAAAAGCTGGAATAAAGCAACTAAGAAAGTTGAGTGCTTCAGCCTTTGCCCATTTTAATCTGTTAATTTATCTTTCATCGTGTTTCCAGCGTTTTCCAGAGTACTTCTGCGAATTATGAATGCAGATTCTTTGATCACTTTCTCAGGACAAAAGAAAATTGGATTATTAATTAAAAAAATATGAACGGTTTCGGGATTCTTCTCCTTCAGCAAAAAAAGATGTAACTATATCTTTTAACTAAAATTATGAAAAAAAAAGTGTAAAGTTACTTTTTAGAAGAAAAAAAAAACGTTACGAATAATTTTCGATGAAAAATTTCTAACGCACGCGCTGCCTTTATCATTTTATGCTTGCTTTAGATATAGACTCAAAGACAAGGCGATAACATGGTTATAATGCAGACTCTTGTCAATAATCAAATTGTCATAGTGCTTCTGTGCCACCCCCGTAAAATGCCCAACTAGATCACAGCAAAGTTGAATTTCACGTGGAGTACCAAGGACCAAGATTGTTAAGATACATATTTTACTTAAGATCGAAGAATAGTTGCAAGATCAATAATCGGACAAAAAATTGATTTTATAAAAAAATCTTATGAATATGAAGATCGTAAAGATCTTACGAATTAGATTGTAGAATCGATAAGGAATTAAATATAAGAAGATCGCAAGATAGATCATATTTTGATAACCTTGAGTTCAAGAGTTGGCATCCTCAAAATAATTAAATTATTATCAAAAAATAAAAAAAAATATATTATATTTATGATAATATTTTTACAATCATATCGAAGATCGAATCGGACGTCCAACTAAATCACCATTAGATCAGTTCGATCGGATTGAAGTGAATTTTATTAAAATAATAATATTTATAAAATATATAGCACAACTAATATTATATATTAATATATAAATATATAATAGCTATAATAATTAGATAATATAAAATATTGTTTATTATAATATTTAAAATAGTAATACTTATTCAAAATAATGATGATTGATGGATTATTATTATGTATTCATTATTATATAATAATAATGATGTCATATTAACTTATTTTACTTTACCACTCTTAATTTTTCTTCATGTTTCAGTTTTGTTAACATTATTTCTTTCTTTTTATTTCTCCTATCAATTATTCTCCTATTTATTTTGTCTTTCCATTTTCATTTTTTTAATATATATTTCTCCTTTTTTTCCTTCAATTTTTTTACATGTTTTCACCTTGATTTGAGTTGAACCTTTTTTTTAAATTATTCATTATATTTTTAAAATTTTATGCTTACGAAACATCACGATGGTTGATATATAATACTAATATGTTATATTAATTATGTTAATCCAAATTATTATTAATTTTTCTTTTATTTAACTTGGAACTATTTTATTTTCACCTCTTTATTTTTATATTTTTATTTATTTTCCTTATTTACTCTCCTCTCATTTATTTTGCATTTTCAATTTATTTTTGTCAATTACTTTTTTTATAAACTTTAACGTTTACCTAAAAATCATGACGATTGATCTTATTATAATTTTCTATTAATGAAAGCTAAATATAATAATTTCCTAATATGATTTTGCCATATTAATATTTTTACTTCAAATTAATGATAACTTTCTTAGCTCTTTCCTTTTTTTAAATTTTCATTTCTTCTCCTTAAATTTATTTTTACTAATTATTTTTTTATAATATTTTTCCTTCCATTTTTATAATAGTTTCCATTTTGATTGGATTTTTTTACACTTCAAAATCAATGCGATTCGGCAGTTTTTCTCCGGTTCGATCCGAATCTGTCCGATCCGAAGGCAATTTCAACTTTTGACTGAAATCGAACCCACCTCCACGTTAACTAACGGTTGAACCGATCGGATCGGACCGACTGTTGATTTGTGATAGATCACAACAGAGCAAAACAGAAAATGACAGTAGAACTGAGACAAAAGACAAAATTCCTATTGGCTTCTATTTGTACCACTGTCGCCTCCTAAAGGTTACAAACGAGTTCATAATGAGTCGAGACATACATAATCTGAAAAATAAGACAGCAAACACAGTCACAAAAATTATATTATACAATGTATCTCTTCAGACACCTGCTGCAGCTGAACCAATGAGCAGCCTGCATGCGATAGAATCTGGTTAATCATTCACCAATTCCCATTGGACATGTTGCGTTCCTCACTTGAACGAACTTTGATGTTCGGTGCGATGACCTTTATAATAAGGTAGCAAATTTCCAACTGACTCGGACCAAATAATCAATTGTTAACTTCACAAAAAGTAGGGAACCCCTGTCCTTGGTCCACGCATTTGATTATTTTCTTCTGTTTCAGTGAAGAATTTCACCTCTCTCTCCTGGCATTATGAAAGATGTGGCTAATTTATTCAAAAAGAAATCAAACGATAACAATGTAAGAGGAAATAATTTTACTGCATTTCTCTTTAGTCACAGATATCCTTCAGTAGATGCAAAAATTGGACTTCTTCAGCAATACAAGAGCATGAATGCCAAGTTTCATCACACTCAGTATTAAATGGCTTGGAAATAAAAGGTAAGGATTCATATGCACATTCACCAGAGCCCATTCCCAACTATTTCTTTTTTTGAGGCCCTAAGTCCTGCTTCATGTTAAATTGTTAATGATATTCATTGAGGCAAATAAGTTTTCATCATACCATATTTTCATTGAAGCTCAGTATTGAAGCTACATTCCCACATCTATAACAATAGTTGGGAGCAGACCACACCTGGAAAACCAAGTAGAACACAAGTCAGTTGTGTGTAACTGAAGCTGTCTTCATAAGATGATAGAAAATTAGGAATACACAAAAAAGAACTCATAAACTAACATAAAGTAGGTATAACCCATACTATGATTACTGTCAGTTGCATGTAATTGAAGTTAAATGTCTTCATAAGATGATAGGAAATCAGGAATACACAAAAAGAACTCATAAACTAACATAAAGTAGGAAAAATCCATATTGTGATTAGCTGATTACTAGTAACTCACAGTAACAAGCCCTTTGTCTTGAAACATGTACTTTAGACCTTCCTGGACAAGCTGATGTGCCCGACACACAAGATCAAGATTGTTTATGTGATTGAACTGCAAAACAAACAAGTAGACATTCAATAATTTGCAACAAGTGGGAGACACTGAAGAGAGATGAAACGTAGGTCGAGGAACTCAAAGTTTTCTTCTTACCTCTGCTGTCACTCTTGATCCAAACAACCAACCAGCACCACGTGGACTAACAGCCCATGTTTCTATCTCTTCTGGGTCACTCCACATAAGATCACAGAAGGGACCTTCATGAGGAATCTCACAGTTGCGATCAATAACCCTTATCTGCTCACCTCCTCAAAAGGGAAGTCACAATCCAACAAGATGATTACAACACAGGATATCCCAAAGAAATACTAGTATGTTATTTTTGAGAGGGTTGTTGTAATACTAGTATATGTATGAAATAAGTATAAACAATCATATTCTACACCATTTATTTGAACATGAAATTGTATTACGGTAATAAAGCAATCTTCCTGTTCAACAAATAAGCAGTTTGAGTTTATTGGACAATGGCACACACAAAAAGAAGGCTTATTACCATACTGGATGCTAGATTGGAACAATGGTATACCTTTTGGCCTTTGATTACGTAAACAATGAATCAGAATTGATTATAAACAAATTAAAAGTAAACTCCAATATGCAAAGATTTGTCACCTTAGTTATGGTCAACCAGATAACAGTATCCATATGGACTACAGGACGGCTACCCCTAAGAAATCTTGCTACTAAGTCTCACTCTGCAGAATCCCTTGTCAGAAATAAACAAAGAAATCATTACTTAAGATGGATTTTTCCACCCCATTAGACAGGGTGCCTACCTAACTTAGAACTGGCATGCCAACAATAGTATGCACATGCCATAAAGGATACCAACTTGGGAGCAATGCATATGTGGTTTTTGTATCTATCTATATATTGGAAGTAGCATTCAGCATTATTTGTATGTTCACGTATGAAATTGAAAGATTCAATATTAGCAATGCTCTGTTTATACTTTTCAGATTGACATATTTGAATTCTGATATATAGCAAATAAGTTGGCATCATTTTAGGTGGGCAGTATATTTGATTTGCTTCCAGTTAAACTATTCCTATTTTCTCATGAATCTTTCAACCCATTTGTGATTCAGTTGGAAATAAGAAAGAAATTCTTGAAGATTATCCCAACCTAAATCTTGAATGATTTTGACAACAATGATAAGATCTATAGCGCAAATAAGATAGTAGCAACAATCAACCACTAACCAAATTATTAGGATTTTCTGGCATAAACTTGGATTGCATTTTCTAGTAATGCCCAATAATGATCCTCACCAGTTTTCCTTTTCTAAGCAAAATTTTCATTATTGGTATTGTAAATCTGAAAGCTTTACAATAAACCATTCAAAATAAGAGGAATGGATGACATGATTCGGAAAATGCAACAACAAAATAAGTCAGAGAAGGCAAACCTGATCAATTGACCGTATATCTGGTGAAAGACCACCATGGACACAAAGCACCTAGAAATTACAAACACATTATGTTCTCAATGTTATCACAAAAACAATAAAAAATTCAACATAAACATACAGTTTACGATGTTGAAACTAAAGGTAGCTTACAGTTCCATCTATAATTGCTGAGAGGGTAAGATAGTCAAAAACATCAGTGCAATACCGCCAAGCATTGGCATTCCCATACTTCCTTTGACACTCATCATAAAAACCATAAACCTAGGATAATAATTTTTCAGTTAGTCCGTCTCAAAAAAAAAATTTCAGTTAGCTCATAGAAGTACAACTGAGTTTGATATTAACTGTTGATATAGCTAAATAGAACAAAACTTTTGAAAGGGAAGCAGAACAAAATATTGATTCTGTGTTCATACACAGAAATAGCAAGAACAAGAGGCCATCTGACATATTCATATAGAATAGGTACACTAGATTACGGGAACTCAGAAAAAAAATGTAAAAGAAAAAGTTAAAGGCAACTTAGAGGACTAGGTCTTGATGAGATATTAACTTGTTTGGCTATCAAAAGAAAAGGTAAAGGCAATTCCGAGAACTAGATCCTAAAAAGGGTTAGAAGACAGAAACCCATTTGACCATTGCAAATATTAAGAGAAAGATAGCTGGTTTTAGGTTTTAATTGCATTAATCACAATTTTTTTACAGGGGAAATTATAGTTGCCATCCGGGGAATCGAACCCTTGTCAGTACCGTAGGAGACATTCCGAACACCACATGTCTAAAGAAAGTTTCTCTACACAACTTATAATACAAAAATATCAGCCTCCACATATACCAAATACTTATATTCAATATTTTAATGGATATACCGGTGTAAGAAAGCATTGATATAAGATTGTCTTTGCTCAAGATCAACTTTCAATGCTAGTCTATGCAAAATCTTATTTGAATACCAACCAAAAAGAAAGATACTTATCCTCTTGCAGTAAGCTATAGTGCAATATGTCTGGTTAAATCCTGAGCTACAGGCCCAGAAAATAATTCACGTAAGAATGAACATGTTTCTTTAACAAAATGATTTTATTTCATTACGGGAGGTGGTGATTGGGAGGGGTACAGAAATTATTTCCAGACAGAGGACAAATTGATTCTATATTCTCTTTGAGGAAAAGCTTCATTCTACTTCAGTTGCACCAAATATCCAAATTGCGCAACTAATGGTCGATGGACTTGAGAAAACCTATCAACTGACATGGTTATCAATTTATCATCTCTAAGGGAATATATAGACTATCAACTGGCATGGTTATACTCACCTCAAACAACAAGGATATGGTTATTACATTCAGTGAATGGACGTGTGATTACAAGCAAAACTGCATTAAGTTTAATTTTGACGTAATTGCTTAAGTGTCAATCACATTAAAACAAAGAACAGCATACCTGTGTCAATTACATTAAAACAAAGAACAGCGTACCTGTGTCAATTGTCTACTTTCATGGTTACCACGCAAAAGGGTGATATTTGCAGGGTATCTGAAATGAAAATAGATTTAGAAGTTAGAAGATATCCCTCACAAACCTGAAATAGTCCAAGGCTGAGGCAATGAGCTAATGCCAGATAAAGTAACTGCAACGATATATAAATGATCTTTGAAACCTATTTGAGAAAAATAAAAGGTATTTGACATAACAAAAGAGTATGAAGCAGCGGGATGGAAAATCTGACAAGGAAATCAAAACAATGTCAACAAATCTTACATATGAGCCTGTCACAGAAGTATTCAGATTTAGTTCAATTACATGTGCAAAAGCTAGACCAAGCTGCGTACGAAACCAGGGAACATAAAGGAAGACGGTAATCACAAAATCTCAATAAGCACAGTGGAAAGAGAGCATTCACCAAGAAAATAAATGGAATGGTTATAGGGAATAAATGACAGCAGTAACACAATCTGCTGAAGATAAAAAAACTGAATAGCAGCATCCTTAAAGGTTTGATCTGCATTTATGTAACAGCTAAAAAACTAACATCAATATAAGAAATATGACAAATGGGAAGATAAAGGATTCATAAACTTAGAAAGGAACCCTAAACTGTTTTTCCTCCTCCTCTTCAATTAAAATTAGCTAGGGGAGGGCATCTGGATAGAAGAAAACTCTAATATCTTTTCTAACCACTATGATCCTCCCCTTCAAACAAAAAACTACTATGATCCAGATAACCGTGATAGCGACCTCAGAAAGAGAATCAAATTAAATGAGAAGAAAAACAAAGGTTTATCTGATTATCATTAATGATATAAAAAATTAGTAAGGAACAGCGTTTTTTTCAGATTCTTGATATAGATGTTCTTCAGCTGAAACATAAAAATTCTAGACATAGACATTCTTCAGCGAAATAAGAATACAAAGTGCATGGGTGTTACCGGTTCTGAAATTTGTTTGTACAAATAAAATCAAAATGTGATAACTTATGCAAAGTCTCCCAAGCACTGGTGCACAGATACGCGCATTTGATGAGAGTACCTGTACCCGGTATGCGCTGGGTATGCATCGTGTATGTGTACCCATTTATTTATAATAATTTCAACTTTTGGGTGCGTCTTGGGTACTCAAAGGGTACTTAGCCAGGTATGTCAAAGCTTAGAAACCAAATAAAAAAATTGTGAAAACCATAACTGAAAACTGTGAAAAGAAAAGAAAAAAAACATTTTTTATCCCCAATCAAGACAAACAAAAACAGCAAATTTTTAATATAACATAAAAAAAACAAACTTCTAATTGTTTCAAAAAAAAAGAGCAGCAAACTAAATGATCAAATGAGAGGCAAACTTCTATCTGTTTTCCTGCGTCCACGCAGTGGGCTTCATTTGCTTGAGTACAAATGGATGGGGTCGGATTTATGAAAAGAATAAAGAAGCTACCTCAAAATTCTGGAGCAATACAAAGAGGAATATTATACAAGAGTCCAGGGGAAACAACACAAAAACGGAGGGAAAAAACTAATAAAAAAGAAAACAGCATCCCACCGACCACCAAAAACAGCTGCACCGCACATGGACATATTGGAGTTTTTTTCTTTCCTTTTGGGCTCAGTGAGACATCGCTATCACAAGAAATATATTATATTATTTTCTCTTATTTTGAACCAATCACATGTCTTTTTTTACTTTTATATACAGATTCAAAAAAGAATAATGGCCAGTGTTGCATATGTAATTATTAATTTTGACATAATATATATACATATATATATATATATATATATATTAACGTATCCGTAACCTAGTTTCTGAAAATCGGCGTACTCCATACCCGTACCTGTGCAACATAGATCCCATGTATTGAATGATAAAGAAAATTCCTTTTGTCACGAATACTCCTCTTTGATGAAATTATAATTCAATTTATTTGTGGGAATCTTCTATTTAAACTAAAGAGAGATTACATGCATGAATCTAGTTGATCTCAAGATGCATTTTTCTTTTTTTTATCAGAAGATGCATTACAGCATAAAATATACCTGGCTTTCAGAAGTAAAAGGATTGTGAAAACCTCTAAACTGTTGTAACCACGATCTACAAAATCACCCTGGCACCATGTAAGCAGATTCCTTTTATCATTAGCACATAACTGGGATACAATGCAATTATGTCAATAAAACTATACTATTTGTTGGAGACCGAGAGAAGCTCACCATGAAAATGTAGTTGGTATCTGGGACATGACCTCCAGTCTGAAAGAGTTTCATTAAATCATGAAACTGGCCGTGTATGTCGCCGCAAACAGTCACAGGACTGTTTACAGGCTGGACATTTGACTCCTCGATAAGTATCTCTTTAACCTGTAAGGTTAAAAGTACCATATATAAAATTATTAAACAGTGATTACAAGAGAGTAAAGGCATATAGCTTTCCTACTTCTCCAGTTCAAAACTCTTACAAGGTAAAGATAATGAATTAACATATTAGTTTTCAAGATTAACACAGGCATCAAGAGCACAACACAGGAAGGGATGCAATATGTAAAATTTATGGCATGTTGGACTTCAACCATCAGAAATGGCAAAGAGGCGCTGCAAAGCCTTTGCTTGGAAAAGAAATTGCCTCAAAGTTTAACATTTTGCGAAACTCAAGAACCCCGTCTATGTTGTTCTTTACAAAGAATTAAAGAACATCCCCTTGTACCAACAAAGAAAGAAAGAAACATCCCCCTAAGCAATCTACGTTCTTCCTCCTCTTCCAAGAACGCGGCAAAATGATATCTTTCCGGCAGCATCTCCACGCGGACGGAGAACTCAATGAAGTCGCCGTCGATGTTCAAGAAATTACGACAGAAATCGTGACGACATAAACAGAGAAGCACTCATGTTTCTTCGTACCAAAACAAGAATGATCTCAAATAAAACCCACCTTCCAATTAAAACCCTAACCTAAATAGATGGCCAAGTAAAAGAAAAAAAAATTTCTAAAACAAAGGAATGAGAAGTCCAAATGCGTAGAAATAGATCGAAGGAGTGACGTGAGAAGAACGTACATATTCGCAGAGAAGCTGGAGCTCGTCCTCCTGTAGGTGGTCTCCGCCCTTGACCTTGGAAATCCACAGATCCAAATCCATCTCCGCTGCTTTGTACTGGTAAGATTTGGTACGCGTTTCGCCTGTGAGATTGAAAAAGGAGAAGGGAAGAGAAGAGAAAGGGAAGAGACGAGCGAGGAGGCAGCCTTCGGCGAAGTCTTGAAACGCGACACCGTTATGTGAGATATAAGTCGTCCTTTACGTAATTCGGAACGGACATTTTATATCGCTTTGTGACCGAAGAACTTGATGCAGTTTTTTTTTTCTTATTTTTCTCCTTTTAAAAGGTCGAGAAATTTTTCATCGAAAACTTGTTATCCAAAAATTAGCGTAATAAACCATTTCTATAAATACAAAAGGTATAAAATATCTATCATAATTTTATCGGTATAGAGATGGAGTGGTAAGAAGCCCTTCGCTATTTAAAAAAATATCTCGAGTTCGAGGATTAATCGAGTTAATAGCATCCCATACTTTGACGAGGGCAAACCAAAAAATAAAATCACAACTCATACATTATTTTATCATATAAATGAAATAATAAAATTTAATTGTGACAATAATTTCACCATATGAATATCATATTTGAATTAAGACTATTTAGAAATTATTTAATATTATCTTGCTCTTTTTAGAAAAATTTATTAGATAGTAGACTGTTATAAATATACTTCCTTTATGTTTCCATCTAAAAATAACCCAAAACTACTAATAAATTATAATTTTAACTATAATTTTTATTTTTTTTCTTGATTTACTTGAATTAGAACTCTTTTAAAATGTTTAATATTATCTTAATCTTTTAAGAAAAAATAGATATTAGGATTTTATAAATATAATTTCTTTAGGCTTTTTTTGTTGATGGATCAATTGAACAACTTTATAGATAGTGCTAGCACACTCATTACACCGACATTAAAGTAACCCTAGTAGATTCAATTGATTATGCTCGCACTCATGATAGGGATTCTGTTTATGACGTAATGGGGGTAAAGAGTAGTTATCCTTATTACAAGTTTTTTTTTACTATTGATAGTGTATTTTAAAAAATAATTCAAAATTTTAATTTTTAATTTACTTTGAGTTATGACTCTTTTCAAATAATTCTTAACTTCTTTATTTTTTTTCCAAGGGAAACAGTAGTTACAAGGATAATAAATAAAACAATTCTATTTTTCTTAATTTGCTTGAATTATGACTCTTTTTAAAATTATTTTTTTAATTATATATATAATATTTTATTGATATTTCTTATTTTTTCAGAAAATTAATTCCAATGATAATTTTGATTTTTTAAGTAAATTGGGAATATTTGAAACAACGATTATTTTCTTACTTTTCTTAAAATAATTCATAGGAAAAAATAATTCTGAAAATAATAATAAATATTTAAAGTTTTTCTTAATTTATTTGAATTAGGGTTTTTTTTGTAAAATAATTCTTAAACATATAGATATGGATATAAATATAGATCAATTTGTTAGTTTGATATATTGTTATTATGAAATGATATAATTATTAATATTTTGTTAGAATAAAATGATACTTCTTATTGCTAAAAAGAAATCTAAATAATAATATTAAAAAGATCTCAAATAATTATATTAGTTTAATTATGATCTATCTTAAAACAACATTCCTTTCATAGTTGATATATTTGTTTTTTTTTACTTTTGTAAGGAAAGGCAGAAATATAATGAGTATTTTCATGTATGTAGGATCCGGATGGCACAAAAAGGGGGGGTTAAATTGGTGTATTAAAAATCTTACTCACTTTTAAATAGTTTAGACGAGTTATCAGCGGAAGCTTATAAATGCAAACATAAACAAACAGAGAAGAGAGTAAAGAGAAAACGAATAAACAAACAACACCGAGTTTGTTGATGAGGTTCGACCGAACTCCTAGCCTACGTCTCCGCTCCGGTCTTCTCCCACGAGATTTCCGGAGATCACTGTGTTCTTCTTCAAGGGCGAAGACTCCCTTACAACTTCTTCTTTCTTGCACAAGGACAAGGAGACAACCTCTT
>LTAE01000635.1:21537-67541 GCA_001647135.1 Pontederia paniculata
TCTCTCTCTCTCTCTCTCTCTCTCTCTCTCTCTCTCTCTCTCTCTTAGGACCCAAGGAAGGGGAGGGCATACTACAATAGGACTAGGAAAAATGGCCTGCGTCGCCTATTATGCAGACTGTGTTCCTCGATGCATGACAATGTCGACTTGAACCTGAAACCTGACATGGATTGTGTCCTACTCGAGCATATATAATGTGACCGAATTGTATTCGGTGGACACAGGCCGCATCGCCTTGACACGAGCCATGCTTTGACCGATGTTGCATCAGTCATGTCATCTGATGCGGACCGAGTCCCTTGAGTCAACTTCACCAAACATGATATAGGTTGTTTCTTGGTCGCATACATGAAAGTAAAGAATATGAACTATGTCTTCTAACGACGTGGGTCGTGTCATCTTATTCGAGAAAATGGGTCGTGTTCAATGCTAACGCGGGTCATATTTCGATGGTAGATGAACCCAAATTATTATTGATTATGTTTTATTGAATTAATTATGTTGCATGAGTTAATGATGGATGGATGGATCATAACCTAGAGTTTGATTAGGGTTAAAATGAACATCGCATGTGATTAAATTTATTTATGAAGAGTATGAGTTGGTTCTCAATGTAATGTTCGTTCTTTTGAAGGCAAAGGTTTCCTTCGAGAATCGAGTTTATTGGGTCAGATTTATTGTATTAAATTTTAGATGCATCTGTCATATTTTTTAAATTCTATTTTTTTATTTTGAAATTATATATGTATATATAATGCCCATGTCCTCTTTCCTCCTAGTATAATGAAGTGACCATCCATGAAGTTGCTTCCCAATGATAAAACTCCTTATCGTCCTCCTCATTGGATGATCCACATTTTTATAATAAGCAACAATTGAAATTCATCTCCAGAAATGACTCATTTTCATCTGGTTGATCATGTTTAGCCTTTGTTGTAGTTGTAACACCCTCAATTTCAAAATAAATAATAAAAAGATAAGATAGAATATGATTAAGATTAAAAAATAATTTATAAAAATCGAGGTCAAATTGATATCCTCATATTTTTCTAATTAATTTAATACTCAAAGTCCTATCCTAATTAATTTTTAAGGGACTCATAATCACAATGAAAGTTCATTCTTAATCACAGTTAAAGCATATCTAAGGATGTTTGCTTTTTGTATATGGACCCAAGCCATATATGGCCCTTCCCAATTTTTGGGTTTCTCTTACTGCCTATAAATAGGACTCAACCCTTCCTCGCTATCTCTCATTCTCTCCTCAAAGAGTTAGATCAACATGGAGTAGGAGACGTGGACAAACCTATGTGTAACTTTTTACTAATATATTACGAATCAATGTATACAACTAGGAGGATCAATCTTAGGGTCTTTCATATACATATGACAAAATAAATATATGATAAGAATGATATTAATAATCAATATGCATAAAATCCTTTCAGACACGGGACACGTCCTCCTTAACACAACCCACGTCTTCGGGTGCCAGCATGAAAAATGCTATGAACGGACCATGTCGACCTTCGACACGGATCGCGTCCATATATAGAAAGCGGTAAAGATCAACCTCTGGGAAATAAATCGTGAGTCTTCTGGACACTGTCCACATCCCTAAAGCCAATGGTGTCGACCTTGTCACAAGTTGTTTCCTTCGACCGAACACACCCGCCTCGAGTAAAATGGTCCATGTGCCTCATGGACATGGTCTGTGCTCAAGGGACTCACATGATAAAAAATAAGAAACGAGTTGTGTTGATCACCAACACAACCCGTCTTTCCCCAAAACGAAATTCGATCACTGAAACCCTAGAGTCAAAATGGATCGTGTCCCTGAACCCGATTCGTGTCTCCACCTAAAAATGATTTGCATAGTATCAAAACAGGCTATGTCTCAATATGTATGTTGTTAAGTTTGATTGATTGTTTGAACTTGAGCGATGTAGGACTACTAGACATTCACATGAACCTAGCTTAACAAAGAATAATAAATAAAAGAGATTAATGATTGTGCTTGTATTTATGCACAAAGAGGATGACCCCCGACGGACTGAGGGAGTTATCCCTACTGTTTATTGGGTTCCTTCGAGAATCACTAAGTGTCTTGTGGGCTACTATTTCAAGAGATTTTATTCAAGTCAGATAGTGACCCCATGACCTAGCTAACGATGCTGGTGCTGGGCTTACCTGACTATTCTTGCACTGGTAATCACTCATTATTGATTGAAATAAAAGATGAACTTAGGACAATATAATTAAAAAAGAATGAAGTGGCCCTAAATATTGATTGGGCTAGACATATTGAAGAACATTGAGATAATATGCACCATGGTATATGGATGCAATTGATATTCTCGCCACTGATGAATTTATGTCACTAAAAGAAAGATGCAAAGTAAAGTAAAAGAAAAGATACAGTAGTTGAAGGTAAAACTAATATTTAAAGATGATTGTATGATAGAATATGTTCTCCTTTACTTATATCTTCATATATGTTGTACCCTATTGAATTATCATCCTTTACATATTGGAGAATCGTCTCCCCTCATTTTAATCATGCATGTAGAATAGAAGGTGATGGTGCAACGGTAGCGTGATGATGATGTTCATGATGAGATGACTTGCATGGTAAGTCCTTGTTATAGTTTAGGTGTTAGCTTCTGTAATGATATATTTATAATGTTGATTATTGGATTGGTCAAAAGCCAAGTAAAAGATGTAAGTTCCAAGTGTCTCTGAAGGGCATTATGGTAGGTGGCGAGATAATCTTCTAGGGGCGTTACAATAGTTGATGATGATAAGGGTAGCGAAGCAACAACATATTCATTATGGATCAATAATGATGATGAGGGAGGTGTATCATCATCGTCGTCACAATGATCTATTGATCCTCCTTGGGCTGATAGTTGTTCTCACTATAATAACCCAAGTTCATTCAATTCAAGTACGTTCAATTGTACAAAATCCTCAATAACACACTTAAAATCCAATACAAAAAATGTTTATAATTATATTTTCACAAGAAATAAAATTTATCTGAATTATATATCATGTAACTATTTTAATATTATTTTTGAAATACGACAACATAATATACATACATACATACATAAAATATGCATGTATACCATATGTATTAAGGAGAGATATAACATGCCAAGTATGCATTCAAATAAAACAAGGTTTTTTTAAATTATTTTTAAATGTGATATTATTATTATTATTATTATTATTATTATTATTATTATTATTATTATTAAAAACATAAAATAATTAGATTGTTGAGGAACTGTGATCATAAATAGTAAATCTATCTATGTATCTTTTACGTCATATGCAATAATAGGTTTACTGAGTTATATGCAATAACATGGGACGAAAGGAAAGAGGTTGAAATGTTTGGAGATCGACTAAATTAGAGGACTATGGTTTAAATAATAAAATATTAAGAAAAATATTTTAACCATTATAAAAAATTGGTTAAAAAATAAAAAAATGTTTATTATATTAAAAGTAATGTGAATTGCAACGAAATAAGTCAATTTTCACTCTCTTATAACATGACATGTCTATTATGATATTATATTAATAATATTTAAATATTAAATACGGCTTCATATGGTATATATATATATATATATATATATATATATATATATATATATATANTATATATATATATATATATCTGATGTGTCCATTTATATATAACATCACACCAGGAAGACAAATGTCATATCACGATTTCATTTCATACGAATATTATAAGTACTAAAGAATTAATACTAAAATCAATAATGTAGTTTTGAAAATGAATATTGTAACTTCTTGAGAAGACCATTCTTGTCACTTTGGTAGAATGCTCTTTTTGAGACGTTAAGAGCATACATATTTAACTTTACTTTAGACCATAATACATAATGCAGAAGCCATTTCTTTAAAAAATAGAATACCCAAACCAAGTAAAATATTCTTTTACATCGTTCAAGAAAAAAAGTAAAACTAATAAAATAAACTTGACCCAATTTAAGATTGAACATGTGTAGTCATCACATCACGATCGCCTACATCGTCTGTGTCATCATCTACTCACTATCCTGATTTCTTGGAGGATAAAAAATAGGGGATATAATTCTTTCATGAGCGATAAAGTCCAATATGTAAAAGAAAATAAATATGCAATACAATAAAGCATATATGAAGATGTGATCAGAAAAATAATTTATATAATCAATAAGCTCACTTTACTTAACTTTACCTTTTTGCCTTCTTATCTTATCATTTCAATAACTTACTATCCTTTGGTTCATCACTGGCAAGAACATCAATTGCATCTCTCATTCCATAATCTTTCATCGATAGGTTCAAGCCCAGTGAATATATTACTTTTGACCACTTAAATATTTTATTTTTAACTTGTTTTTTCATTATTTAAATCATATAATATTTAGTGAGTCTTTACTAGTTATGAAAGTCGTTCGCTTTGATCTCAGCGTCCTTAAAGCTAGCTAGGCCTTGGGTTCATAACCTGATCGGAGATCGGACCGGAGTGTCAACTGGGTCACGGTTGGATCGGTTCGATCGGGTTCAATCGGATTAGACCAGTTTTTTAATCAAAATAAGATATTTTATATATAAAAAAGAATAAACAATAAGCTATTCATTGTTATTTAATACTTTAAAATGATAGAACAAATCGAGTAAGTAAATATCTCAATAGATATGTCAAGAAATTGATAACATACATATTTTAGAATAATTATACACTATTAAATAATATAGTTAATTTTTTTTAATAAAGATAAAAAACATTATGAAACTAAAAAAGAATATAACAAAAAAAAATATGAGAAGTAGAATAAAAAATTAAACTAAGATATGCAAGTTTTAGTTTTTATTATGCAACATAAGTAATTGATTGTTCAGAAAAAATAAGTTTTAGTTTTTATTATGCAAAATAAGTTATGAAATATAACATGATCTCTTGTGTTTCAAATTCACGAGAATGCAGATAAAAAAATAATATGAAATAATGAAAAAAAAGAGAAATAAATCAACACTTACTTGTATTAGAAAGTCGAGATGCAAGTAATCGTCTCTTGGAGTTTTGTGGCCACGAGAATACATATGAAAAAAATAATATGAAGGTGATTGAGTTTTCCTATTTTTTATTTTGTCAATACCCTTAAAAAACTTTATCCAAGTTAAATAGTGAAAAAAATAAAAAAAAATGTTGAGAGAATGGAATCAGAAATATTTTGCACCACCCAATATAACCCAACATACAAAATTAATGCTATCATGTCACAATTTTATTGAACCAGAAACCATGGGTTGTAACTAAAATATTATAGGTAAATTTAGCTTGAATTTTGTTGAGATCTTTGTGTTAATGTTATACGATATGTTAATCTGCCAGCGGATGAAAGAGAAGTTGAATGAAAGATAAAAAAAACATCTGGCAGATTACTGATTACACCCAAGTCATTGTCATCCCATCTCAAGTTGTTGCTTCTTGTAATTTCCTAAGAACTCAAAAGAATCATATTTAATCGTGATATTAGACTAGGCATAGCCTCCTTAGCTATAGAGTTGACCATCATATTTAAATTTGACGGTTCGAGATGAGATTATATTCTTTCTTAGTTTTTTGAAGTTCGGATAATTCTAAGGAGGCTCCTTAACACTAGAGTTGATCATCTGAAAACATACAGTTTGAGATGATATTATATTCTTTCTTTCTTTTTTAAGTCTATTTGGTTTCAATCAGTGGCGGAGGCCGAAATTTTTTTAGTGGGTTCACAATTCTTTATAAATTGAAAGATTAGTAAATCAACTTTCATGTCCACTTTACTCCATTTTTTTATCTATTTCATGTGGTTAACTAATGTATCACGGATCATCAAAATAAGCAAGAATACTATAAAAAAAATTGTATATTCAATTATATGGTTCAATGAAAAATAAACTTAAAACTTAACGATGAAAAATATATTATCTTAAGTAATATGTAGAGTAATAAATACAAAAATATAATTATGCTAAGATACTAATAAAAATATTCGCACAACTAATTTCGTATATTTTTTAAGTGTAAAGTTAGAAAATTTAATGAGCATGTGTGATATCATGCATGGTTTAAAATTTAAGTTAATAAAGATATGTTGAAGTAAAGGAATTTAAATAATTAAAATGAAAATATGCAATATAATAAAATTTAATATTTGACTAAAAGATATATGATAAATTAATTATATGCAAAAGTTAATGATATGAAACTTTATTAAAAAAATAGAATGTAAATAGATAAGATACAAATATATAATTAAACATATATATATATATATATATATATATATATATATATAATTTCAATAAAAAGTACAACAAGAGTTTTTCTTAGTACACAACGTAAAGTACATAAAGAAAAGAAAAAAACTTTATGCAAAAATTAATGATATGAAACTTCATTAAAAAAATATAATGTAAATATATAAGATAAAAAATATAATTAAACATATATATGTATATATAATTGCAATAAAAAGTACAACAAGAGTTTTTCTCAGCACACAACGTAAAGTACATAAAGAAAAGAAAAAACTTTATGCAAAAATTAATAATATGATACTTTATTAAAAAATAGAATGTAAATAGATAAGATAACATATATATGTATACATAATTGTAATAAAAAGTACAACAAGAGTTTTTCTCAGTACACAACAAGATGGTAGATTCGAACCCTAGACCATTTAACACCCAACTAATGCCTTTACCATTGCAACAACTAACCACATGCAACCAAATGGCTATTACGTTTAATTTAACTGTTCCAGTGCCTGCACTTGCAGGCACGGGAACCCATATGGCTCCGCCCTTGGTTTCAATGGTCCTCTAACAAAATCCTTCCACACCTTCATTTTAGCTCTATTTTTTCTCTCTCTTCGATTGAATACTGGTTGCAAATCCCACTCAATCCCAAGGTGGTGATGGATGACTATGGACGCTCATTGCTATTCACTCTCTTCGATTGAAAAGTTGATGAGATTTCTTCTACTCCAACAACTGCGATCTGCTCCAACAATCATTGTAGATTGCTGACGATCAACCTTCGTTGTCATTCCAACCACTCGATCCAAGGTTCCTCTCTTTGTTTATCTCTACCATTCTACCTTCTAGCTCATGTCCCTCCATTGATAGATCTCCATCACTAACCTCCAAGCATCACGACCGAGTCTACGGAAAACTCTTATCTACCTTGCTATCAACCTCCAACAGAAACTATAACTAATCTTTGTTGACATCTTCTAATAGTATGTAGTGATTTTCCTCTTTTCATCTTTGTGAACCTGATGGTCATGATTGTTGCCCTCTCATACTAGCTTATTAAATATTTATATGTTTATGCTAATCTAGAGATGAGCATGCTTAATAGTACAAATGAAATCATTTTCTTCTGAAAAATGAACTTGTATGTGATATGATTATTATAATTTTACTACATTAAGGTAGTTCTAAGATTTATATGTTTATGTTTGTCTAGATAGGCTGTAATCCTAACTGACCATAATGCATCTTTCATAAGAATTTAGGAGATTGACAAATCAAACAAGAATCTAGGAGATGGGCATGTAGAATTGTGACCATAATGGTTAAATGTTTTGATTTTTTTATTCTTTGTACTTTTTAGTCGTGCTTCTCAATTTACCGAGATGTGAATGCGAAGAAGAAACATAGATTGTATGGCTGCAAGAATTTTGGGGTTGAAGATTCAATTTATATTAATTTTCTCTTAATAATAACTTTATTTTTCATAATTTAACAACTTTGTAATACCCAGAATCTTCTAAAAAGGAAATAAAAATATTTAATTAAATAATAATTATATCTATCAAATCCTAAGATTCAAATTCAGAAAGAAAGTCCAAAATTTAAATTTAAATTCAAATCCGAATTAGTTAAATCTCAAAATTTATTAGATGAGATTATTTTGTTGGTTTAAATTTCAGAATCAAATTTAAAATTTGAGTTTGAATTAAATTAGGAAACCTATACCCCATGCCTATAAATAAGATCATAGGTGGAGCCCTTATAATTTTACCTTCTCTCCCAAAGTCCTAGTCGCCGAATTTTCTCTTTAGGTAAGGTTTTTTCTCTCTCCTAGATTTTCTCTCTTCCTTTGTCTATCTTCCCTTCTCTCATCCTAGAACTATGCCCAAATATCTAGGAGAACGTGAAGGAGACCAAGAGCACTAGAGGAGATCAAGAGGGTGCAATTGAAGAACGAAGAACAACCCTACATAATTCGGTATGTAAATAGGCGGATCCCTTTAGATAAATATGTTCAAGTTGAATAAATTGCATATTAGGGTTCTTGTTAAGAAGAATTGAATTTTAACCCTGTATTAATCCTAGAAATACTTAGAATTAATCATGTAAATATATAGATGAATATAATGTATGTTTCTGCGACGTCACGACCGTAAAACAGGGTTTAACGATCGTGATTGCAATGTAACGACAAAGTGCGAACCTCGTAACCATGAGTCGGACGCCAGGTGTCCGATCATGGGCCGTTATAGGGATTTCACGGGCCGTGAAGTGTCTCATCACGGGTTGTGAGATAGACTTCATGGGCCGTGAACCGGGAAGCGCGGGTCGTGAAGGTCTACGCTCGTGACCCGGCGTACGGTCGCGGACCGTGTTTGATGTTTCACAACCGTGAACCAAAGATTACGGGTCGTGATAGTTTCCTTACGCTCGTGAAGATGTTGCGTCGTGAAGGATCGTGATGCCTACAAAGGACGTCGTGAAGTGGCTACGGATCGTGAAGAAATCGCCTGCACCATGAAGCCAACGCCTGTGAACTCTTTCACGACCACTAAGGGAACTTCACGGGCCGTGATGATACGTTGCGTGCCGTGAAGGACAGGAACGAAGTACGTCACTGCAACCGAGTCACGGTCGTAAGACACGATTGTGACCGAGGCGTGAATTAGAAGCCCTCACGCCCGTGAACTGGGTTCACAACCATGAAAGAAACTTCACGGGTCGTGATAATACGTCACGGGCCATGAAGGACGGTATGAAGTAACTATAACGACCGTGATATATACATCACGGGCCGTGAAGCCGAGTGTCATGACTGTGAAATGTATTTCACGGGCCGTGACATGCTTGATAAAAAAGATGCTGATATTATTTTTAATTAAGTCATGGATGATGAAAGATTAAGGAAGGAGTTATGTTATATCATGTCTTATGAATATTAAGGATTAATTATGTGGACAAGATAAAGGGTCATCATACTTCACCTAAATTAAATGTTGAGGTCGCTATATATCGTTAAGTTTGGGAGCGCAGTGATGTTTAAGATAGGACGGGTAGGTCAGCTATCACCCAGTTCTTGTTGCTTGGCTTCTCTCTGCCCTGCAACGAAAGGATTTCTCGAGCATCTTATATTGGTCATGGCTTGTACACCTCCATTGACCTATGACGAGACCTCCAAGACTCATGAGCAATTCAAAGTCATCAAAGCAACCCTCAAAGACATTTCAAAAGCACTAATGGGATAAGTCAAAGATAACAAAGATAACCACTTGGTTTAAATGCTCCATTTGCATATTGCATTAGAGGATTAGGGCTATTGATGATGATCCTTGATTGATGTTCACTAGTGATGAATGAAGATAAATATTTAAGATAAAGTATGAATAGTAAGATGATTAATGATGATGATGTAGAGTGATTAATATTTGACCATAGCCATAACTCACTCTTTATGTAAAGAATGCTCAAAGTGACTGATGTTTGAGTCACTCTTGATGAAAATATATTAAATATGATGAAGTAAAAGATGATATGTTAAAGATGATAAGATGAAAGAAAGTAAGTAAAGTATACTCAGAATGATTGATGTTTGGCTTTAATCATAGCTCGTGGTGGCTAACTTTGCACATGTCTAGTTGATCCTACTAGTGTCTCCTTCTTTAGTCTTTCTATTTGAGTTGTTCTGGTTAGACTTTTGAGACATTTATTTGATGTAAGACTTCCGCATATTTTTCTTATGTTATAGAAAGAGTTTTGGATTCCTTAAAGTTTTTAATTCTTCTGCATTTTGTTGACCAAGTCTTGTTAGTCAACCCTTAAGTCAAGAATATGAAGTATCTCATAGCGCACCTAGGAGGCCATTTTCTGCCACATGGAGGGGGTGGACTTCTGGGGGCATTACAAACTTACCATGTGTCGTTTTTTTTTGCAAGAAAAATAGGGCATCTGATTATTTTCGTTGGTTGGATTCACTGATTAGATTGCGATACAAGACAATCTTTAATGGATTGAAGAATAACAACAATAAATTGTTGTTGGAACTTGAAGCGAAAAATAAGAAACAAAACAACATTTAAAAGAATGCTTGCATGTATTTTTTATATTTATCATTGTCATGAAATTAGTTGTTTAGGAACGCTAAATTTTGAATGTCTTAATTTCCATGAAGAAATTTTAGGTTCTCTCAAGCATATGATTTAATCATTGGAAATTTCTCCGTCAAAACATAGGAATAATAATTCTCATCTTTAAAGATTCTTCTTTTACTTAGGGTGGTGTTATATTTTTACCTCAAAAGAAGTGAAAAAATACCGTCTTGAGAACAATTGGTGTAGAAATACATACCACAAGATAAATGTTGTACATATTTCTTGCTCAGCATGGCCTTCACATCCATCTCTGCTCTCAACGATCTTATTATTAATTGGAAAATTTTTAGTGAATCTTACCTTCATCTCTGTTGTAGTGACCACCGCAGTCACACATCCGTAATAGGTGATTACGAACTATGACTCATGTCAGAGCCAGCAGAAGGAAATCCCGACGATTGCGCTTCAATTCATCTGCAACGGTCGGTGTCGAGCACCAGCACATGAGCACGTGGAAGATGTGCACGTTTGTGACACGAACCATTGGTTGGCAAGCATCGACCGTGGAAGCGAAATAGACGCGGGATCAACGGACGAAATGATCGCTCGACGGGGGTGGAGTGCAACATGCATGTAAATAGGTAAAGGGCGCGAGCAAAGAACCCATACCGTGTAGAGAGAACTCTATCTTTCTCTCTCCCTCGTTCCTTCACTAGTAACGAGGCGCGAGCAAAGAACCCACATAGTGTAGCCGATAGACGTTTCGATGCACACTTTCGATCGCCGACGTCAATCCCTGCTCCTCTTGCCCTAATTAATTGTTCCCTTCACTTTCTTCTGATGCCTCGGAGCCATCCCGACCAGTCGCGACTCTCAATTGCGCCTATATCGCTCCATCACTGATTGTCTTAATAATCGCCGCCGCTGATGACGCAAGCGATTGGCAACTCGAGGGGCACATTTGAAGGTCAAGGGTCTTCGCACACTTCCATTGATCATCTTCACGCTCTCGAACTCGTCGAACGACTGCGAAATCTCCTTCGGCGACCTGCCCTATTTTTCTTTGGTGAATGGTACGCGTGAGGAAGATGAACAGTAACGCCACTCGATATTAATCGTGGCTGTTCATTTTTTCTTCCCTTTTTAATCCTATCCATCAATCCGTTGTTTTAATCTCTTCGTTAGATTATTGCATGATATAAATTTGATTTGATTCAATATAAACCATAGGATCTTCATGTGATCTAATTATAGTCGTAGATCTGTTATGGTAAATATATGTTTTAATCTATTCATGATTTAATCTTAATCGTTCATACTTGTTAGATTTTGTATGAACCATTATAATATTATCTAGATCTGAACCGTAGAATCCATTGTCGATGTTATATCTTTGTCATTGATCTCATGTGCTTTATATATTGTAATATGAACCATTGATATTTTTTTATTAGATTTGAACCGTTATAATTGTTGCTAGATATGAAACGTATGATTAAATGTGTTAAGATCTTATAATCCTAACCATTAATTTTATTTAATTTTGTATGAATTGTTTTATGCTCATTTTAATTGATTTTAAAATTAGTTTTATTTCTTGAAATTAGTTATTTAAGTATTGTTTAAATAGTTGCAGTTACGATTAATATTTAAAATGTTGTTCAATTTCGATTTTGGGTGTTCCAAAATTATTTTAGAAAATAAATTTGGTATTTTTTCTATTAAATTTATGTTTGAACAAAATAAATTTTAGAAAATAAATTTAGTATATTTTAATTAAATTCATTTTCGGATAGATTAATTTATTGGGAAAATAAATATAGTGTATTTTCTATTATATTTATTTCCAGACAAACTTAATTTTTGAAAAAAATTTAGTATAATTTCCATTAAATTTATTTTAGGACAAATTAAATTTATTTTCGTACAAGCTTAATTTTTAAAAATAAAATTTGTATAATTTCCATTAAATTTATTTTCAGACAGAATTATTTTTTAAAATAAACTTAGTATATTTTCTATTATTTTTTTGGACAGAATTAATTTTAGAAAATAAATTTAGTATATGTACCGTTAAATTTATTTTAGGACAGAATTATTTTTTTTAGAAAATAAATTTAGTAAAATTTTCTAAATCTTATTTTCGGACAAAATTAATTTTTACAAAATAAATTTAGTCTATTTTCTACTAAATTTATTTTCAGATAAAATTATTTTTTAAAAAATAAATTTAGAACATTTTTTGTAAAAAATATTTTCCTGTCAAAATAAATTTTAGAAATAAATTATTATTTTTTATTAAAATTATTTTGTGTCAAAATTTATTTTAGAAAATAAATTTAGTACATTTTTTGGTTAAATTTTATTTTCGGCAGAATTAGTTTTTTAGAAAATATTTTTTTATATTTTCTATTAATTTTATTTTCGGACAAAAATAATTTTAGAAAATAAACTTATTACATTTTTCTGTTAAATTCTATTTTTGGATAAAATTAATTTTAGAAAATAATTTTAGTATATTTTCTATTAAATTTATTTTAGGACAAAATTAAACATAAAAAATAAATTTAGTACATTTTTTTATTAAATTTATTTTTGAATAAAATTAATTTGAGAGAATAAATTTAGTACATTTTCTACTAAAATTTATTTTCAGTCAGAATTAAATTTAGAAAATAAATTTAGTATATGTTTCCGTTAAAGTTTGAATTATATATATATATATATATATATATATATATATATTCTGGCTTAAGTTGTATTAGTTTTTAAAAAATATCTAAGTTCATGGCCGCGAAACTAATCAAATTGGGACGTTTTAATGACATCAATTATGACACTTGGAGTCATAGAATTTGGTATGACCTCGTTCATGACGGATAGTTATATTGATATTGCTCCACTAGTACTTCCAGAAGGAGTTTCAGATGGACAAAAGGTAGCTCATGCAGCAGCGATGGAGCGAAGGAAAGCTGACGATGAGAAAACTAGGACCTACATACATATGTATATGGAGGACAATTTGATTAGGATTTTTGAGTCACATGAAAATACTTATGAGCTTTTAGAAGATCTTAAAGAACAATATTCGTCCAAAAAGGATATGAGCGTATAGTTGTTGTTGCATAGATACACTACTTGTAAAATGAAGTCAAACGAATATGTGCCCTACCATATAAATAAGATTATTGTAATGGCAAAGGACCTAGAAGTTGTAGGGTGCGCACTGCTAGAGCCGCTGCAGATCACCTCAACGTTGAATTGTCTCCCGTCTGCCATCGACATGACAATAACTGTTGTGCGTGTGAATGAGACTATCAAGAGGGTTGGTGAGTTGCCCTCCATTTTGGCCATTGAGCAAGACATGACCAAAGGGAAGAAGAAGATTGATGTATTCGAAGTGGAGGAGACTGTTGAAGGGTAAGAGGAAGAGGCTCATTATGTGCATCATTGCAAGCAAGCTAAGCCAACCTTCAGCCCCAAGAAGATGCAGTTCAAACCCAAGGTGGGGACAGTGCATGTTATCAAGAGGAACCTGCTTCAATTGTGGAAAGTATGGACAAAATGTCCAAACAAGTCTGGACAAGATGGCAACAATGGCCCGTCCGATGGACAAGGAGGCAAAAGACCAAAAAAGGTACATGCACCAACAAGTTTTCCTTCACCATAGTGGTGGAATGCGACACAATGACGATGGACATCGAATGGTGGTGAATCGACTCAGAAGCTATGCGCCACATCGCCAAGACCAAGGAGGGCCTAATTGACTTCAAAGAGTTGGAAAAGGGGGATCAGAGAATGTACATGGGCAACAACACTTACCTCGATGTGGAGGGACTTGCTGAGTATAAGCTAGACTTAGGAGATAAATTCATGATACTCAAGTTATGTGTTGTACACGTCAGGGATAAGGCACATTTTGATTTCCTATTCTTTTGCAAAAAAGACTTGAAGTTAGATTCTATAATGATTGGGTCACCATAGGCCAAAACAACAGGGTCTATGCAATCGAAAAGTATCGGTCATGACTTATACTGCCTGAATGTAGTAAAATATGATGAAATAAAAGACTCTTCCCAGTACTCTTAGTGTTACATGTCTGACTATGATCTCTGACATGAGAGATTATGACATCTAGAAAACTAAAAAATAGAATAAATAAAGAAAATGAATCTAGTGTCCAATATTTTTGGTGCAAGACAATGCCATGTGAGCATTGCTGGCCGAGAAAATGACGAGGACCTATTTTTAATAGGGACAAGATCAACTGAGTTGTTGGAACTAGTTCACTCAAATATTTGTGGGCTATTTAGTGACCCTACTTATAGGAGTAAAGAGTACTTTATTATATTCATTGAAGATTGCTCTAGATATTGCTATGTATACCTCTTAGAGAAAAAGTCAAAAGCTTTACAAGGAACTAGTTGAGAAAATGTTAGAAATACCTATCAAATGCTTGAGGACAAATAGAGGAGGAGAGTATACCTCCTAGGAATTTGAGAGCTACTACATTTCATAATGCATACATAAGCAGACTACGATGCCATATACGCCACAACATAATGATGTGGCAGAGAGAAAGAATATGACTCTAATGAATGTAATGAGATGTATGTTGTCCCACTAAGGTATGCCAACGCTTTTTGAGGTGAGGTTTTGATGATCGCGAGTTACATGCAGAACAAAATTCTCACAAAGTTTGTATAATCATGCCATATGAATTGTGGAATGGCAAGAAGTCCAAGATGGGCCATCTCCGAAAATGGAGATATAAAGCACATGTGTTGATTCAAAGTCAGCTCAGGGACAAGCTGGATCTGAGAATAGAAATGTGTATATTTATTGGATATAGTGAGCAATCCAAAGAGTACAAATTTTCCATCAGAAAAAAAGCCTCATAGAGAGTTGTGATGCTACCTTTGTTAAGAACGAAAAGAAGAAAGTCAGGGAGGATGATGATCCCCTCGTGATTTTAGGAGATGATGGAGACAACTCAAGTGATCCACTATCTTATCCAGCAGTGAGAATTGATGCTTCACCTTCGAAAGAGATACCATTGGATGAAGTGGAACACGGTGACTCCACAAGTATAACTAGCACCAAGCGCAAATTTGGATGATTATATATTGTACGAGTCCGAAGCATCGTGTTACTCAATTGATATAAAGATAGAGAATAGTACATATCCTATCACCCTTCTAGTGAATCGAAATCATGGGCGGCCGCCATGAAAGATGAATTGAACTCGATTCACAAAAATGGAGTGTGCACATTATGTGATTTGTCAAACGAAAGATAATCTAGTGGATGTAAATGGATATTCAAGAGAAAATACAGAGCTGATGATTCTCTTGATAGATATAAAGTGAGATTTGTGGCCAAGGATTATACTCAACATGTTGGGATAGATTTTCAAGAGACTTATTCTATAATGGCTAAGTTTATATTGGTATGGACGATCTTAGCTACAGTGACATATATGGATTAGGAGTTGTTCCAAATGGACGTCAAGACAATGTTCTTGAATAGAGAACTGTCAAAGGACGTATATATGCGACAACCTGAAGGTTTTCAAGTGAAGGGTCAGGAGAATAAGATGTATAAACTTCGAAAATTGTTGTATGACCTAAAACAATCGTCTAGACAATGATATTTGAAATTTCATGAGACGATAGTCCAATTTAGTTTTAGGATGATCAGATTAAATTATTGTGTTTACATCAAGAAGAGTAAGAGCAATTTTGTGATATTGTCATTATATGTATATGACATACTTCTTGTCGAAAATGATGTAGAGATGCTCAATGAGATCAAGAATAAATTGAACAAGCAATTTGAAATGACAGACATGGACAAGACCTCGTATGTATTGAGCATTCAAATCAGTCATGATAGAAACCCAAGGAGCTTGATTTTTAAGTCAGGAATAATACATTACTAAAGTACTGAGGAGGTTCAAGATGTAGAATAATAGTCCCGCACCGACATCGCTTGTGGTTGGAAAGAGGCTGAGCAAGAGTCAGTGTCCCAATGCATGGCAAGAATCTTTGGGTGATCATTATGCATAAGCGGTGGACAACCTATTGTATATTATGCTCTGTGCGAGACCCGATTTGGTTTACGCGGTAAGTTTACTTAGCAGATTTCAAAGTAATCCCGAGAAGACCCACGAGGATGCTATTAAGAGGATACTGCGATATCTGAAGGGCACGAAATAACTGAAATTGACATACCGGGCTGATACATTCGAGGCAATATGATATTCAAATGCAGGCTTCGACGGTGACATAGAGATCGCATGTCTACATCAGGTCATTTGTTCTTTCTAGGTAGTGCAGTTGTTTCTTGAGGCAACAAGAAATAGGTATGTGTGACGCGCCATGCACAAGAGACTGAGTATATTGCTTGTAGTACAACAACCAGCCATGGTGTACGGCTCATGTGTTCCCTTTTAGAACTAGGGTTCGATCTGGTCTGAGGACCATTGCCCATGTATTGAGATAATCAAGCCACAATAAGCTTTTATACATAGTGGATCCAATAGTTCAAAAAGAAAATAGATTGAGATTGAGTATCACTATATACACAATATATTTGATAAGCAGGAAGTGACAGTGACCTACATGTAACACGAGTGATATATTAGTTGATTCTCTTACGAAAAGAATTGCAGATGATATTTTTATCATTGCATATGATACTTTTATCAAGCATGTGAGTTTGATGGGACTTAAGAGTGGCTAAGTCAGTATGAAGCATTCATGAATAGTGAAACTTCAAGGCATGATCTCCAGTTAGACTACTCACGGATACTGAAAGTACTAACACAATGACCATATTGATCAAAATGGGATATTATTAAAATGACCACCGTAGTCACATGTCCCTAATGGGCGATTATGGATCGTGATTCGCATCAGTGCCAGCAGAAGGCAATCCTGACGATTGGGCTTCAATTGATCCACAATGATTGATGTCGAGTGCCAACACACGAGCATGTGGAAGACGTGCATGTTTGTGACATGAAGCATTGGTTGGCAAGCGATGATTGTAGAGGCGAAACAGACGCGCGGTCAACAGATGAAATGGCCGCTCGACGGGGGTGGAATGTAGCATGCATGAGGCCGACATAAATAGGTAACAGGCACGAGCAAGGAACCCCCACCATGTAGACAGAACCCTATCTTTCTCTCTTCCTCGTTCCTTCAATCTTCATGTTTTAAGATTCGATCTATGACATCTATTTAACATTGACATCTTACGCATTGAAAGAAGAAAAAGAAAGTACTATGCATATTTCTAACCATAACATTTCAGTTCCATTGAAGAGGAGCTTGGGCTTATGTTATCAGAGATATGTCACGCAATAAATGTTGTACATTTTTTTAGCATGATATTAACATCTTACTATTTTTTGCTAGATTTAATTGAACTGCACACCTCACAGAGGTTGTAGTTAAATTACTCTAGAAACCTCAACTCTCCAAACTTATTGGCATGCAAGATTGATCTTGTATATTTCAAATAAGACGAATTGTTTCAAGTAGGAAGGCCAACACTAAACTCTTGAGCTATTTAGTAAAAATATACTCCATATGATCAACATAATAAGTTGTTATTTAACATGTAACGTCAAAAGAATATGTATAAAGTAAACAAGTCTAAATTATTTGCAAATTCACTAAACAATGAAATTATAATAGTTTCATCCAAGTGATATTTTTTTAGTTTTGTAAAATATTCCAACTAGTCAACAATCTCTCTAAAATCAACTAAAAAATGTTGTGAAGCAAAAAGTCTTTATATTCCACCAACAAAAAATGTTGTAATATTTTTTTAAATGCTAGCAAAAAGTCTCGATCTGGGCTAGCCATAATAAGATATCCGGCAAACATAAATACGAGTAAATCTTCCATGAATCTTTAATGGAAAAAATATAATTAATCACGTTCTCATACCTCAACATCTTGATGCCAACAACAATTTCAAATCATGAAAAAAAATTGCAGCAAAAGACCCACACTTCACCACATAATGTAGCAACATGTCCCCATCTAATTAGTCCGAAAAAAGATTGAGTAATTTTGCAAGAAACAATTAGTGCAGTATTGAGTTTGTTCCCAACAGAAGATAAATACTTATATGTACAACCATACCAAACATCATTAGTATATAATTTTTGTGCTACATGAAAATTTGAAAGTAATATGAATAAACATAACAAATACCACTTTGAAATTTGAACTAACCACACTATCAATTATTTTTTACTTTGTGGAAAGCCTATTTTCATCAATCAAAATAGATACATTAATGACAAATCACACCAGTTGAAAAGTAATCAACATAAACACTAGATTACTACCTTTGAAAATGGACAATGTTTACCACACATTTTACGATTTATCTTCTTTGACTCCGGCTGGGACAATGAAGTCTCTACATTAGATTTTGTTCTTGCTAATTTTCTTGGTATGTTCTTGAATTTCACACGATTTGAATCACCTATAAATACTCAAGTCCTTGTAGGTTGGCATTTGAGTTTTTTGTAGAATTTGTCTCGCATTGTCATATTCTCCGAGAGTTGACAATTGTTTAATAATATGAGTTAAGTTTTTCCATCCCAATTTCAAAATTCCAATGAGATCGAAATCCTATTTCTTGTGCTTTCATATATTAGTCCTTCAAGAGCAATTTTTTTAAGGAGTTAAACAACTATCTTTTGATGTTGAAGTACAAACATAAGTTGATTATAATGAAATACATGTCATTTGCATTACGAACACTTATTGTCCAATGATGGAGAATATAATGCTCAGATATGCTACAAAGTCTTTTTCTCATTAAGAATAACTATAATGTGAGCACAGAATATTTCGTATTGGTAAATATTTTTGCATGAACAACTTATAGAAATGCTTGGCACAACAATATATTCTACTCTAATCTTTCCATTATCTTCATATCCAACTACATATATAGAGTATACCTCTTTGTTATTGCCTTCTGATATTTTTCGAGGCCACAATCGTGGAAACTTTTGAATCCATTTTGTAACAACCAAACTTTTGAAGTCTTATCGTTCCTCTGCCTCATGAAACTACATATATAGAGTATACCTCTTTGTTATTGCCTTCTGATATTTTTCGAGGCCACAATCGTGGAAACTTTTGAATCCATTTTGTAACAACCAAACTTTTGAAGTCTTATCGTTCCTCTGCCTCATGATGAGAAGAAAGCGTTTGATCATATTGAAAAACAAATTTTATAAATTAAGTATCTAAATTCACATGACCATAAAAAAGAGTTAATGTTTTTAGATCTTTGAATGGTTCTTATTCTTGAAAAGAAAACATCAATTAAATATATCGGGCACTCAATGTCCGTTAAGAATATCGTACTTTTGCTTGAGTTGAATCCATTTCCCTTCAAAATCTTCAACATCTACTTATTCATTTGTTCACGTTTCAAACTTCTTTTTAAAATTACCTCGTGAATATAAATTTTAAAGATGAGACATAACATTTTTGAGAATATGCCAAATATAATATCTATGCCTTGTATTTGAAAATACTTTGTGAATAACATTACACATAGCCATATCTTGATATGTGATAATGTCTAAGGGATGTTTCCCACACATACACTTGAGGAATGTTTCAAGTAGCCAGACAAACATATCTTCTGTTTCTTTAGTAAGTAAAACACATCCAAATAATGTTGATTGTCTATGATGGTTAACTCTCAAAAGGCATTCAAAATTTTTTTGTCTTATAAGTTGTATAAAAAATAGGACGCCATCCCTTGCCCTACTATCAACTCAAAAAAAATTCTTACGGTATGATTATCAGCCAACTCCCAACTAGAATTCATCTTCTTCTGTTTTGTTTTGAAAATGAGCAATGACATTCATGCATTCTTTATCGATATTATTTTGTCTTATCACTTTCAAATGGTCCTTGCAATTTTGATCTTTAATAAAATGAATCACTTGGAAACTTAAGAATTTTAACTATTTTTTATGGACCAAATCCACGATTATGTAAGTCTTCAATGGATCTCTTAGAAGAAGACGACAATGTTTAGTGAGAACGTGACATCCATACTTACGACGGAGTAGCCAAAGCATTGTGTTCTCATCAAAGAATGATTTTACCTCTCATTTCTCATTAGCTTTTAAGGGTTATTTTCGCTAACACCCCCTCAACTATAATTATCTCATGCATCTAACCCTAAACTATAAATTTACCAAATTTAGTATCTGAACTTATTTCAATTGTCAATCTAATCCTTCCGTAAGATTTCAACCAAAATTCAATTAAGTTAATTTTTTAATAATTATGAATACCATTCTTGCCTTAATTTTTTATATAATAAAAAAACTTTATAAAAATAAGAAACAAAGTATGGAAAGAAATATTTTTTAATAATTACGAAATGTCTTAATCAACTTTTTATTTTATTTTTTAATTTTTATAATATTTACAAGAAAAGGGTAAAATTATCATTTCATAATTAATAAAAAAATAATTTAACAGAAATTTTGACGAAGTTTAACGGAAAGACTTGATTGACAAATTGACATAAGTTCAAGAACTAAAATAGTAAGTTTATAGCTTAGTATTATATGTGAAAAAAATTATAGTTGAGGAGGGTGTTAGAGGAAATAACTCATCTTTTTAATTCAACTATTAAATTGGTTTTACAATAATCACTAGCATCTCTTCTTCGCCTCACTTCTCTTTCTACACTGTTTATCATTAAGCTTCCTATGACCTTGTTTAGAATATACAAGTCTTATTCTTATGACTTGTTTGTTAATCCTAAATAAGATAATCTTTTCGCACAGAGAAACCAACTACCTGAGCATAAAGACTGTGGTATGTGTATGTCATCCTCCGTGTCAAAAGTCATGCACCAAGATTCGATTTATTAACTTCAGAAGACTTTTATGTGCCTCATCACCAATTTGTATATGTTCATTCTTATTTTCCTCACAATTGTTGATGTTGTACGTTGATAATGCATTGAATCCTAACCTATATGAAAGCTCATTTGTTTTCCCAAATTTATAGTACACTTCACAGTTAAAGACACCCTCGCATACGTGATGAGTCTCATTGCTCAGACAACGAGCCTGGGGGAGGGGGGGATCAAAGGGGGATCACCTTTTTGAAAAAGTTTGGAGGGCGGAGCTCTCCATTGAAAAAATTGGGTTTTATTCTGATTCTAATTTGGAATTCCTATTTTTTGGTGATATATGTCCTATGTTATGAGGACTAATGTGTAGTCCAAACTGAGAAATTTTTCATCTTCATGGGAGTCAATATATAAATTCTCTAGGGCTTGGATTAAGAGAAGGGTTGTGTTATTGTTATCCTCTCTATAATTCTTTCACCAATAATATTTTTATTGCTGCTTGAGAATATAACTCAGTTAAGAGTAAACCTCACAAACCTCATGTTGCTTCTTTTATGTGTGATATTCTCTCTCTCGTTTGATATATGCAATGTTGTAGTAAAAAAAAAACATTGCAAACAAACAAAAAAAACTTTTCATAAAAAGACTATAGTAAATATAAAGGTTAAACATATACCGTTCTTCTGTGTATCCAAGTTTTTCAATGCCTTGATTTTTAAAATGTGGACTACTTGGATCTATGTTTGTAGCTTGTGATAATATACAACACATGCAAAAGCTATTAAGAAAAAGGTAGACCTAGAAAATTATTCAACTTGTTACCAAAATTATTCAGTTGCAATAGAAAACATAATTGACATCAACCAAAATTAATATAACCATAGATATTTAAGGCAATAATACATGTTATAGTTCAAAAGCTCTGAACAAACTATCTACTAAATGAAATTCATTGCTAAAAATTGTTGAAATAATGCCTATAGGCTACTTAAAAATTAACTTTAGAATGATTATAAATTTGAATACTATGAAAATATTGAGGTGAATATATCAATAATCAACCTGAGATCGCGAATACATTACATATTAAACATGAAATTTTTCAACACGTTAAAAAACATGAAAATACTACATTAAAAAAACAGACATGTAAGAAAAATTGTTTGAGAGCCCGGTGGACTGGCCATTGTTTGGGGCATGGGCTGCCGCCAAGTGCTCATTCACCCAACGGGGAAACAAAGAAATGATGGGGGAGGGATCTATAGATCTATTGATGAAAATGAAGAAAGTTGAAATGATGGGGGAGGGATGGATCTATAAATTTATTGATGAAAATGAAGAGAGTTGTTTATTGCTAGAGATCGATCATGACGCAAATCCGAACTTGCAAAATCGATGATTGGTCGTGACCACCAAAGGAAGTTTAGTAGCAACGACGCCGTCGACGTCTTAGTATAGAGCGGGATCTACAACCATTGCTCAATCAAAAAGAGAAAAACTAAAGCTGAAATGAGGGTGTGAAAAATTTTTGTTGGAAGGAGATTTGATATGAACCATTCAAGCAGGATGGACGGTAAAAAAAACTTTAAAAAGAATATAATTCCATTTCAGACCGTCAGATTTAAATTCGACGATCAGTTCTAGTGCTAAGTATATCCCTTTCCCCATTAATGCTTAAATAAAAAAAGCTTTGATAAACTTTTTAACATAGTCATGCTGAGCAATAAAAGTCACTTGTTTGCTTTATCATTTCTTTGGCTCAATTAGTGTTAGTTATATACTGTAAAATATAGTTTTCAAATTGCAACAGAATAGTGGAACGAGGGGTTGCCAATAAACTCAACAGCTTCACTTCGGCAAGATGACATCTACTTGAATAATGATCACAGACAATGAAGAAATATATGCTGCAGCAAGTGCGATAGAGAGATACAACATCATCATTTACATTTACTATGCAACGAATGAGAAACATGATACGTAACTTCGATAGTATACAACATTCAGAAGAAGGCTTAAAAGCCTCAACCATAAAACACATTATTGTGGCGAAAATCACCAGACATTGGTTCCCTTTGTCACCCCAAGAAGAACAGCAATAGCAGCAAGAACAGCCTGTCGAAAACCAAAAATCTTAATGAAACAGACTAATGTTGCTAAATTTACATTACAAGTCTGAAGTGTAGTGAAGAATAAATAATAGAAGAGGGTATGGTACAAAAGAAAACAAGGGATGAAAGCCAGATCGAAATCTAGCATATAGCAAATCCGAATAAAATTGTTAACCTCCAGCTTTCAAGTTTTACATGTTGTAGCAATTCAATTCACAATGGTACAGTACATGTGTCAAAGCTTGCAGACCACAAGCAGGATGTCAATTGGGTCTATTATAATATCTTCAAGGTTTCTTGTAAGTTTTTTTTAATGAAATATTGAATTGTGGTAACCAATTTGAAGTATACAGTACAATTAAGATACTTGTCTCAGAAGGATGGAACTTGAGCTTTCTTGTGCCGTTCAAGTATAATCAAAATGCATGACCAAATTAATTCTTTAGAATGAACCTGACATGGTTGCAAATAAAGATTACCAAAAACAGCAAACATGGATACATAGACCACATCTAATCAATGACAAAGTTGGTAATCTAAAATATTCTCGGAAAACCTTGTCATGCTTATGAACATAGCCAGCAAGTAGATCAAGCCATACAATGGATAAACAACAATATCCCAAACTAGAATGCAGGAGCATATCCCAAACTTAACTTTGCAAGAAAAAAAGAGCAGGCAGAGAGACATGAATGTCAATCACTGACATGGAGAAGAAAAAAATTGTGCAAGCCTTTCACTTACACCAATGGTACATGCCACAAATCCAGGTTTCTCCCTGTAATCAATTCTGACACACAGTAGAATGAAAGCTCCTACATACCACGGAACAGCCGCAAGGAAGAAACCAAGGATAAACCTTCAAGGGGAAAAAATGGATTGTCAATAAAATGTAAAACCTTTTTCTCCAAGATAACTGGATAACATTCAACCGAAATGTATAAGTAGCAAAATTAAAATAAATGCTCTATAACTTAGCAAGTAAAACCTTAAAAACAATAACATTTCTAAACTGGAAGGGACTACTTACAGCAGCCAGCCAACCCCAATACCACAACATGGAAGACGGTGCATTCTTAAGGGCCTTCCTTCAGCAACAACAGCATAACCTTAAAAACCAATGGACAAAAGTAACTAAGTAAATTCCATTAAACCACTGCATCACATCACAAAGTTCTTACCATTTGGATTATAACAGGCATGTCAAAATATCAGAACATGTGGGGGGACTTCAGATACACGCAGGATGGATAAGTCAGTATATTACCGGATTTTGGGATCAACTGGTTGAGAGGGAACAAAGATATCTATATAGGATGATCTTAAAATAACAGTTTACTTTATCTGCATTCTAAGGTTTGCTTGTTAATTGCAGGTTACACATTCATGTGACTCGAACTCCTAGGGGATCAGAACAATTTTACTTCCTAAGGCATTCTGAATACCAAGTTTTGTTTCAACACTCATACTTTCGGTTAGCAGTGGACCTTTGGCTTTTAGAATAATCATAGAACATCATACTGTAGTATCTTAAAGAGTAATTGAAGAAAATGATTTCTTGGGTACATGACTTAAATAGCTTAATCGCATATGCACAAATGTGTATTATTAATGACTGAAGATCCAACATAAAACACGTAGAACTAAAGTAAAAAAAGAGATAATTTTAAAACTTTCTTTCCTCTTAAGTAACCTTGTTCCACACTATCAAAAAGAAAAAGAAAAGCGAAAAAGGGACAATTTTTTCATCTATGCCAAAGCCAGCATGCACACCACATTGATCTGCAAAAAGGGCTAAAAGAATCAGCAAAACTTAAGTTCCTTAGCGATCAGTTTCATATCCACATTTTTGAAGTCTACATGATCCTAAGAACAACAACCATTCGTGTCAATCCATGATTCCATATGTTGATAATAGGCATGTCCGAATCTAATTGCCCATCCAATCCACCCACGCCCATGAAACCCCTGAGAACTTCATCAGGACTAGTTAAATCTACAACCAGTAGCCTACAATAAATGTTACGCATTCTTGTTCCTTCCAAAACCTGCGACCTCTACAACCGTAGATGAACAACCCCATAATCATGTTAACCACTAAGTTAACCCTTTCAGTTCGATTAGAATTTGCCATCATACATAAAATTAAGATATGTCACGCAATAATCACTCAATCCAATTTCATTGATCCGGACGAACTCAAAGGAGACGATTTTTTCTTAGAGAAAAAGAACAAAAAGCAAACAGATTCAGATCACAGGAAGATGAAATTACCTGGGATCGCCTGGTAGCCATGGGCGTAATACTGAGGGCCGGACGGATGAGGGGGCAGATAGGGCGGGGCGGAAGGGGCGCCGGCGCCGGGAGGAGGCGCGGGCTGGGGAAATCCGATCGCCGGCTGGGAGTAATCCGGGACGCCGAACGTCCCGTATTGGTACGGTCGCTGTTGATGGAAGCTATGGGGAGGGGGCGGAGGAGGGTGCCGGAGATCGCCGGCGCCGCCCATAGTTGCCGCCCGGCTCTTTCCTTCCTCCGAGCTCATCTTTTTTTTTCCGGTTTTCCTTTTTTTTCTCCTTTCAATTTACGGCGATATTTTTATTTTCTTGTGAAATGAGATCGTGAAAAGCGTAGTCCAACGAAGAGGATATTTGTATTGTTCTTTAAAATGGGCCCAGGGATTCCTAATGGCCGGCCCATTATTTCATTCATGCATTTGTGCTCCTTTTTATTTTCTTTAGCATATTAATTTTTTAACTCGTCATGTGTTAAGGCATTTGAAGAAATAGTCTCAAATTCTGACCTCATGCAATTACTGGCATCCACCTGTGTAAACTTTTTTCTTAGTATAAATTTATAAAAAATAAAATTACGAATAATTTTAATTTAAAAACGTGGAGATTTTACAATAATAATAATAATTTTGGAGTCTTGATTTTTTAAACTAAAAGTATACGTAATTTTAAATATTTTATACGGATGAATTTAGACACCTTATATATACATGTAGCAAGAGACGTACCCTATATAAATACAGTCATACCGAGAACACAAACATTCAATTCCGGTTTAAATTGATTTAGTTGATATTTATTTTTTTTTCTTTTTTTGGTACTCCTGCGAGGCCTCCGATGATCATGACTATTAGCACCCGACTAATTCGAAATGGGAACGAAGAACAAAAGTGGTATTCTTCTGACCAAATTAAAAACTCCGAAACTTGAACTCGAAACTACTAGCTCTTAATTTCTTAATTCGAGACACACCTCTATTAATTAGGTGTGTCAACCAACTTAATTTATTTATCCTTTTCATATTTTTCTGTTTGTCCTCCTGCGGGATGGAAACGGAATAAAAATTGGGAGGGAGTGCGGGTGATGGTGTGGTGAAAGCTGTATTATATTTATAGTTATATTTCTCACCCAGTTATATTAAATGTAATATAATTTAAAAAAGATAAATATGCTATCTATTTAAATCAATGTTCTATTATTAAGAAGATGGATAATATGATATTATCTATTTAAATAAGTAATACGTTCATTAAATATTAACTAAATGAATTGGGGGACGAATGTACTTCCAAACCTCATCCATCCCCCGTTGATATGACAATAAAAGTGTTTGTAACTTCGTCTTTTTCCGATACAATATAAGACGTTAAGGGCCTATTTGGCACCTCTTGAAACTAAAACATGGGTTTAAAAGTCTAGCATGATGTCACTTCTCAAAAGGTGAATTCTTATTGGTTGTTATCCATAATAGCGTTTGGATGGAGATACCTTAGATTTTTTCCAACAAAATAAAAAATATTAATAATTAATTGAAACCATTCATATTAATAGTATATTATATAAGTTAAATATATTAATATAATTAGATTTTCCACTAATTTCATAATAAAAATTAAAATAGTTTAATATCTAAAAATAAAAATTTAATGGTAAAAAATCTAAAGTGATTGTCGTTGAAAGTAAGATTCAAGCAATATAAAATTAAACATTTGAATTCAAAATAAAATAAACAAAAGTAAAATAAAATATGACCGTTTGAACCAAACTGTCAAACCTGTATAGCAAGCTCTATAGAAATCATTTTCTATCCTCGCCATATTATTCCATCTTAAAAAAAAAAGCTCAATTATTCATACTATTTTTTAGTTATTTTTTATTTTGAGTGTGAATATGCTATTATATAATTGGCAAAAAATGCACGAAGAAGAAGATGAGTTCATGCATATCATAGTGTCTATGATGCAAAGGTACAAGTAGGTAAAAAGGCGTATTCATACTTTCATTTTAACAAGTATTGCATATGTTAAAGAGATTTTAGGTCATGAGACTTATTGTAAAAGAGAAATTCACATGGATGTGCATATTTTTTTATTTACTTGTGAAATGTTTAAATGAAAAATAATTACTTCGATATATAAGAGGTATTATTGTGTAAGAACAATTAACAACGTTCACCTACACATTAGCTCATAATGCTAGTAATTGAGCAGTTCAAGAGTGATTAAAAACGAGACGATACTTAACTCACAAATGAATTATTTTTGTCAACATAATATTATCCATCATCCTCTTTCCATTCAAATACTAAAGATGGTTCTCTAGGAGCAAACATCAATGACCGGGTGATATGATGTAAGTGGATTACATGGTGGAGTCATCCTTTTGGCACATGAACACACTCCTTGAGCATATTTTCCTAAAAATTAAAAGCAAATCATGTAGCTTAATAATTAATAAATTATCACAGTGGCTTTCCAATGAATGCAAAGGTTTATATATCTTCATATATGTCATAAAAGTGTTTCGAAACATAGAAATGGTTGCTTGTACTATTGTTTCGCATTAGGTTCTATATGCATTGATAGCGAACTTTAATAAGGATTTGCACTAAAAACATTTTATTAAATACTTGAGATGTTAATTTAAGAAAAAAATAACTTAATTTAAATATTGATTGCCAAACTTGAGTGCACTGACCATATTAATTTCATAATTGCATCCAAAGCCACTCTGTTCAGTTAAATATTTCACAAACTTAAATTTTTTTGGATCTTGTTCAAGATCTTTAATTTGCTTAACTTGACATTGATGATGTGGATTGTTCATGCCACGCAACATCTTAGTCTAAGCATTTTCGTTTCAATCATTTTGTGCTCTATATCTTGAATTGTTGTTGTCATATAATAATTTGACAAAATATATATTTTTACATCACGAGCTTTACTTAGACCTTTTTTTGTCCCTAGTGAGATAAAATAATTCATTACAAATCCACAAAAAAATCATTAAAAGATAAATAATGCAATGTGACAAACAACTTCAAAATTAATTTGTTATCAATGCTCACATGTTCTATTTTTGTAAATAGATCACTAGTCCAAATAAAATAATACAATTAAAGCTCCAAATAGACGAACTACATGTGTCAATTGCTATTTATGATAAATATTTTATGATAAGTCATCTAAATTCTCAATCTAAGGTGTCAATTAATAAGTTTTTCTTTGTAGTAATCTGTTTTTTTTTTCATAAGATAATCATGAACTAAGTATTCAAAACACTCATGGATTTATAGTGGCCAATAAAAAATCACAATGAATTTTACGTATCATAGTAGAAATGATAAATAAACAAAAATGAAGAAAGGTTAAAAAAAAGATTGGTTCTTAGAAATTGGATACAATATCTAAGGTCATAATCATGAAAAATCAAGCATCATCTAATACACAAATAAGCCTTATCTTTCATGAAAAGAGCAAGATACAAAAATCCAATCTAAACATAATGTTAAAACAACAAGAGACAAATAAAAAATCGCACATATTGTTTAACATGATTCAAAAGCTTTCTTATTCTTTAGTAGCAAAGTTAATGGAATGACACATGTTGGGAAATACGAAGAATAGAAGTAGAAAAGATCACAAGAAACATAGAAAAACATACACAAATTTTACGTGATTCGGAGATGGATCTCCTACATCCACGACCGTCGCAGAGAGTTTCACTATATTAATGTTCAAAACCACCAGATCCATAACCGCTCCAAAAATAACATATATATGATGGAGTTAGGGCAACCGCCTACAGAATAGAGAAAATACATATATACCCTTAAAAATTTTCTCGAGGGCTCCGCCCCCGAACGAACCCCCGGCCTTCCGGGCAGGGGGGCACTGCCCTCCTGCAACCCGCCGCCAACTCACCGCCGAGTTGGATCAGCACCAATAGGAATTGGATGATCAGTCTCCAGCTGATATCTCCAACAAAAATGGAGATAAAGAACTATAAAGAAGAGTAGCCGCTGGAGAAAAAACAAAGCAGCTTCGACAAAGAAAATGAAAAAAACATGTCTTTGCCTCCTTTTCCTTCCAACAGAAAAGGCTCATTTCCTGAAGGAATGGGCTAGTGTTTTTTTTTAACATCCAAATAGACAAAATGATTTTTTTCCTCTCTCAGAACTAAAATTGAAAAATGGGCTTTATCCGGTGGGAACCAAGGTATCCGAACAACGCCTAAACCTAAGGATGAATAAGATTCATATCATAGCTTTTTCGATTAAAGGAAATATATCCGATATTTTTTTGAATGCACCATTCGATTTTAGTAAGGCAAGTTTCATGATGTTCAATATCATAGTGCACCGATGTACGTCTAAAAGGTTGATGCTTATTGTCGGGGTTCATATATTTAAAATATTTTCAAAGATACAAATTACTTCACTTTATCAAATTTTAATTTTAAAACATTATAAACTTTGAGGTAGATCAACCCTATTAAATTTTAAAGAAAAAAAGAAAAAATAGTTGCATCAAGATTTAAATTTAATTCGATTAATAATTCAAATTAAACCAATTGAAATTGGGTGGGTTCACCCTCTACTTTTTTTTCCTTCATTGTCATCATATAACCAACTTGTAGCCTGAATTTTTCTTTGGATATTTTTTTCCTTAGTATAATTTTTCCCATAGACAAGCTTTTAAAATTCATAATTTATTTCTTCAACATCTAATTTCGAACCAAAGTTATAATTTTCATATTCTGATTTTGACAGTTAGATCGTTATACCTACCACTATCAATTTATATATTTAACATTTTTTTTCCTTTTTATCTAATCATGCTCTGAAAAGAGAACAATGACGCATGCAGGGGTAGACCCCACATGAAAACATATGGTCAATTGACCGCATAAAATTTGAAGATAATTATAGTTAAGTCTCATAATGTATTATTTTAAAGAAACAAAAACATAACTACTATTACTACTACTACTACTACTACTACTACTTATTATTATTATTATTATTATTATTATTATTATTATTATTATTATTATTATTATTATTATTATTATTATTATTATTATTATTATTATTATTATTATTATTATTATTATTATTATTATATCAGGAAAATATTTCATATTATTAAAATTAAAGATTAATTATTATATACAAAAGTATTACAAAAATATATTCCCATAGTAATTTATATATTCCTACTTTTTAGGTTTTCTTAATAAATATTTGATGCTGTTGAAATACAAGAAATTATTTATTCACATTGTGGATTATCTTTCTTCAATTATAATATGAAAAAAAGAATATGTTATAATATAGTTATATAAATATCATATTTCACAAATTATTATTTAAAATATATATTAGTTCAATATTTTTTTATTACTAGTTAATTATTTTCTTTTGATGAGCGGATAGCTATTATATCAATGACAATTTATTTTTTTCTCAAATTATTTTTTGACTCATATTATAACGATATCTTAACTTATTCTATTATTATGTAAACATTTTACATATATAAAAATAAACATATCATATTGTTTCTCTTTTTATAATAAAAGATAAATATTTTGAAAACTATTAATTTTTTCTATAAGTTAGTTATTTAATTAAAGTATTTGCATGACATCTAATGTGATTGTTAATAATATCATATCTCATATCTCATAACTCATATTTTAAGTTAACATATCATATATATTATTTTTAAAATATTTTTCATTTATCTTAATGTATACATAGCCAATTATGATGATGTGAAGTGTTTATTTATGCATCATATTAATATTCACTCAAAAGACATATAAATAATATTGTGACACTAAATTTGTAGAGTTGTGAACAAGATAGTAGTGAGGTGTTAAAATGAATTTAACAATATCATTATTAAAACAATAAGTATAATATCAACTGCAATGTGAATTCAATGGGAGGCAAAAGGAATTAAAGTACTAATTACTATGATCAAGCTTAGAATTAAACTAATAAACTAACAAAGCAGAAAATAAAATAAATTGTCAGAAAATGATCTACTCAACAATTTTTTATGGATTTTCTAGTATTAATATGACAAATTCAAAAGTGCAAATAAGAACAAAAAAAATAGAAGATCAAATCAATCATAATAAGAATTAAATAAATGCCCCTTCATGTTCTCTATCATAATTTATTGAGTTATTTTCATTTACTATCGCAAAATTTCAAATATACTCCTAAATTATAAAACTAAGCAAAAGTAAGTCTAAGCTTTTTTTGATTGATCAATTTTATCTACCAGTCTAATTTTCTAATTTTAAATATTATTTTAACTTAGTATTTTACTGTCACATTAAAAAAATACACACGCAATCTCTCTCTTCTCACTCTCCATACTCGTCTACGAGCTCGCGAGCTCCATGCTCGCAAGCTCAAAAAAAAATGCTTGCCCACGTGCGCAAACGAGCTCCACGCTCGCCTACCGACAATGCAAGCAAGGTGAGGGAGAGGGAGAGAGATAGGAGAGAGAGCAAATAGAGAGAAGAGATAGAGAAAGAGATGGGAGAGAGTAAATTTTTTAGTTTGGAGAGTAAAATAGTAATTTAATAAATTAAAATAATTTGAATAAATTTAATACTAGTTTGTTTGAGAAAATTATTAAAAAAAAAGTTAAGGCTTACTTCTACCTGATTTTACAGTTTAGGAGTTTGTCTAAAATTTCGTGATTCTTCCGGAGGAAAAATGAAAACAATCCTAATTTATTTCTTTATTTTTCACAAGATGATTCCCTTGTTAATTTACTATCTATACTACTTTTGTGTAATATACTATACATTACATAAACAAACCCATTAGGTTAAAGTTCATTTTTTCTACTTATTTTATCTAGGCAAGAAAACTAAAATATAACAGTTTTTTTATAATATTTCTTAAATTTTACACTTTTTATTATACTCTCAATTAAATTGAATACCTTATTAACTTAAACTAATTGGACATAAAAGGCATCAAATTGATTTTGAAATTAGACACATACTCCAAGGAAGCTATTAATATCACACATAGATTGTATTCGCCTGACAATATAGATTGTCTCTCAAAAAAATTGGCACTTCTTAAATTATCAACAACATATATTGTTTTATATAGTAAGCATATTTAATATGTGATATGTCTGACAATCCATATTACCTTATTTACTATGTAAAAATATTAATAAATAATGTACAACATTTATCAAACTACTCTTGTACAAAATAATTAAGTTACAATTTTATAGAAATTTGATTTAATTTCCATGAACTCCAATAACAAACATATATAAAAAAACTCATAGATTCTATACACCATATAACTAAATTTACAAAAGAAATATATTTTTTCATAAAAGATAAGAATATATTAATAATTATGAAAATAATTCATTATTATTTTGTAACAATTAATAATAAAACATTTGTTATTTATAGTGTATTAATAATCTATTATAATAGATTTTATCATACTAATATTAAAATTAATAAAAATAATTATGTATGTAATGACATTGATAAAATGAAAATATTATTATAACGATCAATAATAATTATAATATTAATAATATAATATTTTTATTAATTAATTTATTTTTGTGATTTATTTGAATAAAATTTTAAAGAGCGAATGTAAAAAAAAATATAATAAATTGCTATTCAAGTGATATTCTAAATTGCTATTTTTTGAATGAACAACTCAAATTGTTAACTTGTAAATTAAAATAATAAATCATGTCAATGCTGTAAATTAAATTAATAGGACATGCCAATGTTGTGGGCTCATTTAATACAAAGTTAGGACACGTACTTGTAAACTAATAGAGATGTGAACTTTTTTTTACGCATGATGGCTTTTGGTCTAATAGCCCAACCTCTGACCTACAAGACATAATTATATTGTATGAAAGCTTTTGGCACTTATAAATTTTAAGATTTCCTTTTAAAGAATGTTTATTTTAGAATTTTATAGTAGTTATTTTAAGCACTAAAACTTTGAACTAATTTGGTGTAATACGAAATTTAAATTATAATGATTTGTATTATAATTTAAGTAGAATTTTTAAATAGATTTAATACACTTACAAAGCATTTGATGCTTTGTAGGCATATAAGCCCGTTTGGTTGCAACACACTGTGCATGAAATTATTATTTTTAATTCATCGATTACTCTCATTATTCTAATCCAATGAAAATAAGTTTAATTCATGAGAAAAAAATAAGTTGCTCTATACTTTTTATTCCAATCACCACTAATGTCGAATGTTGTGGTCCCCACATGAAGAAGAAAATGTAGTTTAGTTCAAATATGAAAATAAGATCTTAATTTTAATCTTATTCTCCAATCAAATAAGTCATAAAATACATCTTAATTTTTTGATATAAAATTAACGATAAATTTAACAAGTCAATCTTTTTTATCAACTTTAAGATTTTATATAACGCTCCTAGAAGATCACCCGTCACGTGACAGAATGCCCTTCCGGGGACGCTATGCATCATACTTAATCTTGACTTTATGGATGACACTATGACTAATTAATCAACAAAATGATGGATACATAAAACAAATAAAATTATATGTCTTAATAACTCTTTTCATAAAACATAAATGCGAAAATATTACATGACATAAAGTCTCATATCACATAATAGTTTCTCCTCTTATTACAACTGGATAAAAGAGACTAGACTGAACGACATCACACTATCGACCAAGATTGTCAAGATCTCGATCTTTTACGATTTATCTTACGATCTTTCTATATTTAACCCTATATCGATCCCATGATCTAATTTGTAGAATCTTTACAATCTTCATGAGATCTTTCACAAAATCAAACGATCTTTGTCCGATCGTCGATCTTACAACTCTCCTCCGATATTAGGTAAGATCTCGATCTTAATAATCTTGCTATAGACCACTACTCATGTGCAAGCATCATCATCACGAACACCTATTGCCGCTAGCACCATCAGTAATCATGACATCCTAGATCACCGACATGCAGGATTCAAAACAGGGGAAAAACAAATCCACCGTGAGCTATGAAGCTCAGATATGTGACACATAATAAAAAGGTAATTTTCATGATAAAATCGAAAGCATGAACATACTACTTTATCAACATTAAACATTACCATTCATAACATAAGAATCATCATATAATATCATATTTGCCTTTCATATATTTTCTTTCATACATCATCTTTCATCATAACATACTTTTCTTGCATGAGAGCATCATTTACACTTCTGCCATCATTCATCATCATTGGATTCTTTCATCATCAACATTGCATTCCTTATTAAACTTTCTTTGTGCTTAACATATATATATATATATATATATATATATATATGTATATACCACACATAAACATCATCCCTTAACAGCTAATGCAATATGCTCAATGCAAGTATTAGACCAAGTGATTATCTTCTTAAGTTTTTTTTATCTCATTAATGACTTTGAGGTGACTTTGAGGATTATTTTGTTGTGACTTTGAATGGCTCATGAATCTTTAGAGGATTCGCCAATAGGTCAGTGGGGGTGCACAAGCCACGACCGAAAAGGATATTCGAGAAATTCATTTGTTGCAAGGCGGAGAGAAGACCATGCAACAGAAACTAGGTAGCAGCTAATCTATCAGTCCCCCATCATCATTAACACTGTCGCTCCCAATCATCCAATGAATATGGCGGCCTCATCATTAATTTGTGAAGATGGTTGACCATTTATCTTGTCCACATATTAGTCCTTAGGATCACAGGAGAATTCCACAACATCTACTATTAGAATAGTAATGACTCGACATAACAGGAGTTTGGAATACTGCAGTCATGACCCGTGACAGCTCTATCACGGTCCGTGACTGACCTATCACGGCCCGTGAAAGCTCCATCATGGCCATGATCGAATGGTCAACATGTCATTAAACATGGTCACGGCCCGTGACAAACATGTCATGGCCGTGACCGAACGTTTGGTCTTCAGGTAGCATGGTCACGTTCCAAGACAGAGTGTCACGACCGTGATAGAACGATGCTATTCTTCCCATTTATGTCACGACCCGTGATGGAATATTCACGGCCGTGACCGAACACTTACTTTCTCAATTGAAGGTTGCGATTCGTGATCTATGCTCACGACTCGACGTCACGGCCCGTGATGAAGTCTTCACGGTCGTGACCGAAGGGAGAACTTCCTGCACCTAATGTCACGGTCCGCGACCAGTTGATCATGACCGTGATCGAAAGGGAATTTCCTACTTACTAATGTCATGGCCCGTGACATGCCCGTCACGGCCGTGACCAATTGGTGTCTTCTTCGATTGTCTCTGTCACAGCCTGTGACATGCCCGTCACAGCTGTGACCGAGGATTTATGGACAATTTTCGCCCCTTTTCTTCTCCTGAATAATTCAAGGTTCTTTCTTATAGGCATATCATTATATGATGATCGATAACACTATTTTTTTTTTACAGTTTTTGACCTTAAAACTCATATCATACACATCTTACATTCATAACATAGTTTATCTCTAATTAATCCACATCATATAGAGATAACAAAACTTTTCTAGGACATGAACATCTTAAATCCATCATGTATCATAGAACTCAGAGTTCAAGGTATAACATTATCATATAAAATCAGTCATAATATCCAAAGAAAACCTAACATGTAATGATCTATCATGAAAAACTCGTTCTAAAGGGATCCACCAAGTTACATATCTTGATCCTGCTGGATTTTCCTTTGTTTCTCCGTGTCTAATTTCTCCCTTATTATTTGTGTTGAGTTTTTTTCCCACCATCTCTTTGATACATATTGAAAAAAAAGATCATAATCCTAATGAAAAAGAAGGTCTTCATCTAGTACCTTTGTGCTTGGGAGAAGAGAAGGAAGAATAGAAGATCCCGACGCCTAGGGTTTTGAGAGAAGAATGCCAAAAGAATTGTCAAATTTTCTTAAGGGTCTATTTATAGTACGACCCAACTAATCATATCTGTTTTTTCATAATTATTTATTATCTATTTTTTTCTAATTATTTATTTTAGAAAAATCTCTAGTATTACATTTTATATAAAAAAACGTACATACTAAATTCTTTTTTAATTTAATCATAATTTTATAATTATAAACTCCTTTAATATTTAATCTGATAAATTTCTATTATTAATTGTTATTTATAAGATATTATTGCATTAGCATCCTGAATTGAAAAAATTGTTATCGGACGATTTTTTTCTTCAAATAATTTTAAGACAAATTTTTAAGCTTAAAACATTCATCCCAAATTTATGAGTCAATTTTTCAGTCAGAAAAAAAAACACTTTTAGTTTTGAAAAGTGTTATGAACCAGAGAGAAGAAGATACGAGAAGATCAGCAAGGAAACATAATCGACCAAGTTATTTGAAAGACTTTGTAGAAAAATAGAGAATAGTTCATATGGAACTGGCAAGAGCGGACGACCGACAAACCAACGGACGACCGACTAACCAAGGGCGGACGACCGACTAGCCAAAGGCGGACGACCGACAAACCAACGGACGACCGACTAACCAAGGGCGGATGACCGACTAGCCAAAGGTGGACGACCTACAAACCAAAGGCGGACGACTGAGACAAGTCGGACCAGAGGCGAACGATTGACGAGTATAAATAGAAGGAAATGTAATAAAGAACATATCATGTATCAGAGATTAGAGAAATAATAAAAGTTTAGGAGCCGCCGGGAGCTCGAATCCCTTTCTCTTCTTCATCTTTCTCTCATTTACGTTTGTTGTGTCGACTCTTCTGCGTTTGCCACTTCCTCTCTTCCAACTCCAACGCCGGTGGCTACGCGATCTCTTGGTGGAGGGTCCTAACATTTGGTGCTCTTGTTCTATCGTCTGGTTTTTTGGTTTTATGGTTTTCTTGGTTTTCTGATCTTCCATGGCTGAGGGCACAAGATGGTCCAGAGTGGAGGAGGCTTGATCAAAATGCAATCATTCATTGAGCAACAGATGGGATCTTTTAACGAGAGTTTAAATGCATTGAACAAAAAATATGATACTCTGGCTAAACGAATGGATTATGATGTTCTTCCTAATACTACCAGTCAAGATTCTAATCTTGGGATTTCTTCTAATGCTACTTCAGTTTCTTATCAGAATTCACCTGTTTTGAGGAATATTAAGTTAGATATTCCTAAGTTTTGTGGTGTTGATCCATTAGATTGGATTTTTAAAGTGGAGCAATTTTTGGATTTCTATAATATAGCTGAGGAGACAAGAATTACGGTGGTATATTTTGCTTTTGAGGGTGCTGCTCTATAGTGGTTTAGATGGATGCACAAAAATAAGCAATTGACTTCTTGGTCATAGTTTTTGAAGGCTTTGGAGATCAGATTTGGACCTTCTGAATTTGAAGTTCATCAAGGGGCATTATCAAAGTTGATTAAAAAAGATTCTGTTGTTTCTTATCAATCAGAATTTGAGGCTCTATCTAACAGGGTGATTGGATTGTCAGAATCTTTCTTTTTATCCTGTTTTGTATATGGACTTAAGCCTTATATAAGGAGGGAACTTATGGCTTTGCAACCTAAGACACTTATGCAGGCAATTGGCTTAGCCAAACTTCAAGAGGAAACGTTTTTGGACATGAAAAATATGTCCCCTAAACCTCAACAATTTCAACAATTTTCTCAAAATAATGCTAATCTCAAGAGGAAAGGTGGCTTCTAGGTTGGGACTGTCAATTAGTCCTTCACCTCATTTTAGTGTCATGGCTGGAAATGGAGAGAGGTTGAGATGTGCTGGACTTTGTTCTAATATGGACATCTTAATAAATGAATTTTCATTTGCTGATGACTTTTATGTTTTATCTATTAAGGGTGCTGATGTGGTCTTGGGGGTCCAATGGTTACGGAAATTGGGTCTGGTAACCATGGATTATTCTAACTTGACTATGACTTTTCATTGGAATAATAAGACAATCTGGTTATTTGGTTTAGACAGTTTGGCCTCTAAGGTCAACACTCATCATCAACTAAGAAGATTATTTTCTATGGAGGAAGTTATGTCATGTTTTCATCTTGTTCTGGAGCAAGACATTCAAGACTCTCAGGAGAAGTTAGATGGTCAGATTCAAGTTATTTTGGACAAATTTGATAAGGTTTTTGAAGTTCCTAAAGAGTTGTCACCTCTAAGGGATGTTCAACACCAAATTCATTTACTGCCTGGGAGTCAACCTGTAAATGTTAAACCTTACAGGTATCCTCATTTTCAGAAAAATGAGATTGAAAAGTTGGTAAAGGAGATGCTTCAACAGGGAGTGATTCAACACAGCTCCAGTCCCTTTTCATCTCTAGTGTTACTGGTTAAAAAAAAAGACGGCAGTTGGAGATTTTGTATGGATTACAGAGCCCTTAATGGAGTCACTGTAAAAGACAAGTTCCCTATTCCTACTATTGATGAGCTATTAGATGAGTTGCATGGGGTTGTTGTGTTCTCTAAGCTAGATCTTAGAGTTGGGTATAATCAAATCAGAATGACTTCTCAAGATATTTCTAAGATTGCTTTTAGAACTCATGAAGGTCATTATGAGTTCCTAGTTATGCCTTTTGGGTTAACTAATGCTCCATCTACTTTTCAGTCAATTATGAATAGATTGTTTGCCCCTTATTTGAGAAGATTTGTGATAGTTTTCTTTGATGACTCTTAATCTACAGTACTGATATTCATGCTCATGCTCAACATTTATCCACTATTCTTAGTTGTTTACAAGAGAATAGATTTTTTCTTAAGCAAAATAAATGTTATTTTGCTAAACACAGAATTGAATATTTGGGACATGTTGTGTCTTTTCTGGGGGTTGAGCCTGATGTTGCCAAGATAATGGCAGTTCAAAATTGGCCTTCACCAACTACTGTTAAACAGTTGAGAGCTTTTTTGGGTCTGGCATGGTATTACATAAGGTTTGTAAAAGGCTATGCTACTATAGCAGGACCTCTAACTGATCTACTACAGAGGGACTCCTTCAATTGGAGTGAAGCAACTAGCAAGGCTTTTAATACTCTTAAACAAGCCCTAGTCACTGCCCCTATTCTGCACTTGCCTAATTTTTCCAAGATCTTTGTTCTAGAAACAGATGCTTCAGGAACAGGTATTGGAGCAGTTTTATTACAGGATAATCATCCAGTATGTTATTACAGTAAGAAATTAACTCCTAGAATGCAAAAGGCTTCTGTTTATGTGAGGGAGTTATATGCNGTTGGACATTCAGTTATATTGGTCATTGTGGACAGACTTTCTAAGTATTGTCACTTAGGTGCTTTACCCACTCATTATACATCCACTAAAGTAGCTAAGCTTTTCGTGGATATTGTGGTTAAATTGCATGGCTTTCCCAGAACTATTGTTTCAGATAGAGATTCTGTGTTTGTTAGTTCTTTTTGGAAGGAACTTTTCAGATTGAGTAATACTAAATTGTGTATGAGCACAGCATATCACCCTCAAACTGATGGGCAGACTGAGGTACTTAATAGGGTTTTACAACAGTATCTAAGAGAATTTGGAATTTGTGATGGCTAAGCCATCTGATTGGTTAAAGTTTCTATCATGGGCTGAGTATTGCTTCAATACTTCTTATCATACTAGTACTCATTCAACTCCATTTGAAGTTGTGTATGGACGACCACCGCCAACTATTCCAGCTTATATCAGAAGTCAAGCCGATATTGAGGCAGTAGATTCTGAATTAAAAGACAGGGATGAAGCTCTTCGGATACTTAAAACTCAGCTAATACAAGCTCAATAGAGAATGAAGTCTTTAGTTGATCAACATAGAACAAATAAAGAATTCTCTGTTGGGGATTTGGTTTTTGTGAAATTACAACCCTATAGACATGGGTCTCTAGCTATGAGAAGCTCCAACAAGTTGGCTAAACGGTTTTTGGCCCTTTTAAAATTCTCAAAAGAGTTGGTTCAGTAGCTTATGAATTGGAGCTTCCGTTAACTTCTAAGTTTCATCCGGTTTTTCATATATCTAAGTTGAAGAAAGCTATTGGACCAGATCTTTCTGCAACTGATTTACCTGATTTATCAGATATTTCCGATCTTGTAATTAGTCCTATTGCTATTTTGTCTTCACAGATTGTTAAACGTCAAGGGCAATTTATACGACAGATCCTAGTTCAATGGGATGGCTGTCCATTGGAGGACGCTTCGTGGGAAGATTACGGCATATTTTTACTGACTTATCCTACTTTTGACCTCAAGGATGAGGTCAATTTTTCTGCCCCGGGAGTAAATGTTATGAACCAAAAAGAAGAAGATACGAGAAGATTAGCAAGGAAACATGATCGACCAAGTTATTTGAAAGACTTTGTAGAAAAATAGAGAATAGTTCATATGGAACTGGCAAGAGCGGACGACCGAGAATTGGTAAAAGCGGACGACCGACTAACCAAGGGCGAACGACCGACTAGCCAAAGGCGGACGACTGACAAACCAACAGACGACCGACTAACTAAGGGCGGACGACCGACTAGCCAAAAGCGGACGACCTACAAATCAAAGGCGGACGACCGAGACAAGTCGGACCAGAGGCGGACGATTGACGAGTATAAATAGAAGGAAATGTAATAAAGAACGTATCAAATATCAGAGATTAGAGAAATAATAAAAGTTTAGAAGCCGCCGGGAGCTCGAATCCCTTTCTCTTCTTCATCTTTCTCTTGATTGCTGCGTCGACTCTTTTGCGTTTGCCACTTCCTCTCTTCCAACTCCTTTAAACGTTACAATATTCAACAATTTATACCAAGGGAACATTAACTTTAGAAATATTCGTGATGATCTTATTCTAGTAGCCAAGAGGAAATGTTACACTTGGATCACAAATGCTTCACATTTGAGTTTTTTGAGTGCTCCACACTTTGTTGGCTCGCTGCGTTTCCATCTCCGCGATCAAACTGGTCACGTCCTCGTACGTCGAACCCCCTTCCTCCACCGCCGCCCTCGCCATCTCCCCGTAATGCCTCGCCCTCCTCCTCGCCGCCTTCGACTCCGCCTCTTCCCCTCCACCCATCGCCCGCTCCACCGCGCCCGCCACCTCCTCTGCGCTCACCAACGCCCGTCCGTCCCCCTCGTCCAGCCGCCGCCTCCGCAGCCCTTCCCACACCCTCATCCCCACCCGCATCACGTCCACCAGCAGCGCCTCGTTGATGAACTGCTCGTGGAACAGCGGCCACGTGAGCACCGGCACCCCGGCGCACATCGCCTCCTGCAGCGAGTTCCACCCGCAGTGGGTCAAGAACCAGCCGACGGCCTCGTGCTCCAACACCGCCGTCTGCGGCGCCCACCCCCTCAACACCAGTCCCCGTCCCGCCACCCTCTCCTCGAACCCCTCCGGCATCCATACCTCCTTCGCCACGGCGTCTGTTCCTGCCTCCTGACGTATGACCCACAGGAACGCATGCCCGGACGCCTCCAGTCCCTTGGCTATCTCGGCGAGCTGCGCCGCCGGGACGTGGCACAAGCTTCCGAAGCACACGTACACCACCGACCGCGCTGGCCTCCGGCCTAGCCATGTCATGATCCGTTCCGACCGCTCGACTGGCGGCTCCCGTCGCTCTTCTTCGGTCATGCGGCAACCGAGCGACACGGGGCCGACACACCACGCTCGCCGGTCGGTCTTCAGCTGATCCACGTACCAGGGTTCCATCTCACAGTAGGTGTTCATAACGATCCCAAAGCTCTTCTGTTCGGCCGCCGCCGTGAGCGTAACCAATTCGATGTTGTCGAAGAGGTCCGGGAGGCCACCTCTGTGAAGGCGGACGATGTCCGGGAGGCCTTCTAGGACGAAGCTCTCCTCTGTTATGGGGAAGCGTTGAAGCAGATTGGAGATGACAACGAGCGGGAAGGCGCCGCAGCCATGGAAGATCAGGTGGGTAATGCCCAACTCCTCGGCGACGTCGGCGGCCCAAGGGAAGAGGGAGTCGGAGATCAGGACATCGGGGCAGAGGCCCTGGAGGGCGTCCGCAAAGGGAGCGCGGAGGAAGGGGAGGGCGGCGACGAAGTCCCCAAACAGCTTGGTTGGTACCGCGGAGAGGTTCTCCTTGCCCGGGGCGAGGCCGGTGGCGGAAGTGTCCGGGAAGGGGATGACGACTAGAGAGAGACAGCGGCCGAGGGCGACGGACGCGTCAATCGCGCGGCGAGCGTTGGCAGCGTTGGCCGGAGTGGTGATGATGGTGCAGCGGACGCCGCGGAGGGCGAAGAGGCAGGCCATGTCCACCGCGGGGATCATGTGACCGGGGCTCATCAGCGGGAAGAAGGCAAAGTGGAGCGGCGTTGCGGAGGCGTCGACGGACGAAGCGCTGGAGATGGACATGGTGACTTCCGATATGTTACTTAGCGGCCAGCAGCAAGGCGTAGGACGGCGATGGCCGGCACGATGGAATGCTGTGCACGAGCTTCGTATGCGACTATGTAAGTGTCCATCAGCTCTTTGTGGCAGCATTTTTTTATATATTTATTGCTCGGGTTCCGATTTCTGCATGCCACGTCGCCGAAGGGACTCAGCACGATGTTTAAAGCTCGTATAAGTCCCGAGACGCAGTATAATTATTATATATTTTTTTTCTTTCGATACATCCGAGGGTCTGATTTGTAAATATAATATTATTGATATAATATTGTATTCAAGCACAACAGTATGTATGTTTTTAATTATTTTTTGAAGGATACGTAAAAATTTAATTTTCTCAACTTTGTCAAATGGCTAAGAAAATATATGTAAGACTTTTTAGCCTATGTGAAGTTAATTAATAGAATGAATGATCTGAATGATGAAATTAGCAAAAGAATATTTACAAAGTATGCTAAATGTATCTTTTTTTTAAGAGAGATGCGTGTTACAAAAGGGAAAATTGAGGGGGCAATTAAAATTTATCACCGTTGCGAATTCAATCTAAAGTGAAAATTAAGATTCCACAGTTAGTTCGTGTAAAGCGAGCTACGTCACTCATTTTCTTCTTCTCTCGTCGTGCCTTCTACCAATCTACATAATATAACTCTCAAGCAAAATTATAAAATTCGAATCGGCGAACAATCTAAAAAAATCTCTCTACAAAATCGAATCGATCAAATTGATTGACCGAATAGTTAAACCAGATAATAATTAATTAATATAAATATATATTATATGTTAATCTCGAAAGAAATTAAAAAGAATATACATATATATATTAACTAAAATTGAATAAAGGGAATAAAGAATCTGCTCCACATATATGGATCGCCATCGAATCTATAGTGAATGATTGGCCCTTCATTTTAAATGAAAGTAACAATTTGAGTCATTCCTTATAGATCTGATGACGGTTCATACATAGCTCAATACAATATTTTTAATTATAAAATATCAAATAAATTTCACCAAATAAATAAAAAATAAGTTTTCTTTTCACAAATATATAATAATTTGATAAACTCCCAATAACAATTCGTGTAAAGCGAGCTACGCCACTCATTTCCTTCTCATCTCGTGCCTTCTACCTAATATAATCTAAAAGTCACTAATGATGTTTCAAAACCGATTTTGCAATATAGAAAATCATCAACAACGACTATATTCCTCATCATGCCGTTAATGTCTACAAATTCTTAGAATTAAAGAATGGAGATAATATCATTGTTAGTAGTTAAATATAGAGTTACTATAACGTCCCCAAAATGCAATATGAGTTTGACCCACGAGAATTTTTCGACGGCGTTACATGCACATTTAAACATACTATATGTACTCGCTAATAAATAATACTAAACAAGTCTATAATAAATGAGAAGATAAAATATAATAATATTGCAGCGGAAAATATAATACAATCTCATAGTAATTAAGAAGAAGCATAACAAGTTAACATGATGATAGTTAAAATATAGTAGCGAAAAAATATCATAAAAGTTCATAAGTGCGGATAACATCTTATCACATAAGGGCATAAATTCATGTTCGAACATAGTTTTAGGCTCATTCGACTCGAGACATAACATAATATAAAGTTTATTAGACATGACATTAATGACTTAAAATGTCTATATGACCTAGACATTGACCATGTGCAAACTAACGCCGCCATGAGCACACCACCGTCAAGTCCCTCATGCATCATGACCTGCATGAATCCAGAAAAAACCTCCCCATTAGAGTATGTAAAAGGCTGACTCGTATCATGCAACATAAACATCATATATATACAACTCATCATTAACATAAATATAGTACTTGAACATATATCAATTTAGAATAAACATAAGCATGATCATAAGCATTACATACATGGAAGTCATCTTATACATGAAACATAGAAGAGCTTAGACATCTTATGCTCATGTTCATCATTATTTACATCATCTTTATATCTTTACATAATTAACCATATGATACATATTGAGTTAACTTTAACTCACATCATCATCATTATCATCTTAATCATAGACCTTATTATCTTTACTTGAGGAGCCTTTAGCAATATCAACACATAACATGGCTAGCTAGGTCGACCCTCCTTTCGGGGTCATATATAGGAAGTTCTTTCACTATTTATAGTGAAAGACATAACTTCTCAAGAAGTGCTAAGGCATCTTTCCCCATCATTAATGTGTCAAAACTAAATTCGTCAAAGCTTCAACTTCATTTCAATACATCAAACATAACAATCAGCTTATAATTTTAATCTAATTACGACTTTGCATACATCTCGATGTCTAAGCGTGTCACAAGCATCAAACATAATTTTTTCTATTCTTATAGCATAATAATAATACATGGCATATAATTATTTGATCACTTGATCACTTGATCCTATGCCCTCCGATTCATTCGAGAGCAAGAAGGTGAAGAAGACAAAGGGCCCGTTTGGTTAGCATTTTACTGTTGATGGAATATTTTTTTTAATCCATGACTTAGTCCAATTGTGTTAATTCAGCAGGAATAGATCTATTCTTGCCTAGAGCAAGAATATTTTCTTCTCTACTTTTTCCTTAATCCTGTAATAAATGCAGTGGGGCCCATGAGCTAGAAACTGTTTGGATGAAAAATGAGAAATAAGATCTTAATCTTGATCTTATTCCCCAATTAAACGAGGCCAAAACGAAAAGAAAGAAGAAAAAATAGGAGCACAAGTTGGTTCCGCTCCAAGGAGAGAGAGAGAGAGAGAGAGAGAGAGAGAGAGAGAG